>NW_010587170.1:64610-168607 GCF_000705375.1 Tinamus guttatus | reverse complement strand
GGATTATATAAAAATCAAGTTTTTAAATTATTTACTGTACAAATGAACAGCTTTGGTGCACAAAAATGTGTTAATTTAACAGGTGTATCATTTTATTTTTTCAAATACTCACTGAAAAGGAACAAATGGGAGGCAATCTATTTTGACTCAAATTGAAGTACAGCAGATTTGCAATGTTTTTTGACACTTGACATGTTTATTCTTTAAGAGAGTAATCATGTTTAATTGTTTTCTGAATTTATTTAGCTGTATATTCCATTTCAGTATCTTCCTAAGCACAGGAGATGTGACTAAACCATACTTTCCTTGAATGCAGTAACAGCGATAGACCTTTTTTTCAGATAAAATAAAGCTTCAAAAGCCACCTGGGCCAAAGATTACAGCAGGTTCCTGGTTATTACCACCCATGTCAAAATAGTCATATTATCAGATATAACAGTAATGTGGACCATTATAAGAATCAAAGACCAGCTTGTTGCGGGTGAGGCAGCAATGTCTGCTTTTCTTGCTAATTCACCCCAGTGGTAACCTGATTTGAAACAGCTTTTTTTTTGTGTGTGTGCAGATAAATCAAGGGGCATACATTCACAAAAATATATCTGGAGGACCGTGTGCAGTCACAGCTTTCTAATGTCTAAGGAAATTAACTTTGGAATGCGTATTTATACTAGTTTTTATTGCTTAGTTAAGCATATTCAATTAACAAAACAAGTTATTAGGATAATATTAATTAATAATTAGGCTAAGAAGCTAATAATTAATCATTGGTGAAATTCCACACTTGACATTCTGTTTGTACACCCTTAAAAAGAACGAAGAAGCTTTTTAGCTCCATAATCCACTCCTCCTTCCATACATTCTAGCTGCGAAATGGGACACAACAGGAAATAGTTTACAATTTTTTTGTGTGTGTGAAAGGGGACTATAACTGTCACTATTGTTTAGCTTATAGTTTCTCAAGTTTTGTCATTCTTTTAGCCCATTCAGATAGGATGGTTTTTAATTTAGTTCTTGACATTCACAAACTACCCACATGGGTACTGGGGCAGGGAAAAACCACGTAAATAACTCCTGGAAACTCCAGCTTCCTAAGGACTCTTACGAAAAACAATATTCTATCATATCTGCAGTCACCTTTGGTATAAAAGATCAGCTAAGAGCTGAGGAAAAGAGTTTGACACACGGAGAAGAGTTACTGGGAATGGAAGCTAACATATATGGTGTTAATGAAGAGAAGTATTTTTCTTTGCGATAAGTTGAAGTGACATGTGAGGGTGGCCCTTAAAAATCCTCCATTTATTCCCCTAGGGCAAAATCACTTAATGGGCTAGGTCCAATTTCACTAAAGGCAATGGAGATTCCTAATTGGCTTCAGTAGACTTTGGATCAAGGCCATGGAAGTCATATAGATCAAAATATTTTCAGCTATCTAGCCGGATGGCAAGAAGTGGCTGTTGTAATAATGTTTGTGTGAACAGTTCATGTGTAACAGGAGATTGTTTTTATTCTGCTGTTTCACTGTGGGGAAAAAAAACATGTGTTTGTTGTTTATTTCTCTGTCCAACAGACATCTACAGCTCTCTAATGTCATGCAGAGGACACTAATGCAATATATTATGCATGCTATCTATATTCGGTTGATGTCACTGGCTTTCACCTCGTCTCATTTGTCTATTGAATCTAGAAGGTGGTTGAGGGGTGATGAGAAAGGAAATACCCTAAATCTGTCAGAATTACTTAGACATGTTGATGTTTTGGAAAAAAAAAAAAGAAAAAAAAAAAGAATATTCATTGCAGTGCATTGCTTTTCCAAGGTAAATTTGCAAACTGACACATGTAAAATCTTGAATATGGATGATTACACTGATCAGTCTTTGTTTCATTTGTGTTCCAGTTAAGGTGTCAATAATGCATTATTAGCAGGTTATTTATAAAAGATAAACATTAAATTTTCAGGAAAACAAAACAAACCAAAAAACATAAAAAAACCTGTATCCACCCTGCTCTACTTTTTCCATTTCTGCTTTTTGTTTGCATATTTATTTCATATTCCATCTCTACATTCTCTATGCTTTATTAATGTACTTTTATCATGAGATAAAAGACATGCACAGCCCTCTGTAACTCAGGAGCACGTTATCCCCTCCACTATGGCATTGGCACCACCTACACAGTACTATGTGTATTTTCCCAATCCAAGAGAAGACTTTAAATGGAAATACACGGTGTCATCTGGATCTTATTCGTATGGTTTACTAAATGCTATTCTTGCGAGTTTATGCTGGCTTACTCCTATTTCAGTTTTAAAATTAAATACTTTAAACACCTGGACAGCTTTTATTAAGATGCTAAAAAGAAAAAGAGCTGCTCAATGATTGATATCCTATCCAATTTAACCTGAGACAGAAAAACATGATTTTCTGAAAATCTTGGTTTCCTAAAGAAGTCTCACACCCTTACCACTCATTTTTTTCTAACTGCATTTTGTAATATACAATAACAAAGCATGACTACCATTTAACCATTCTCTCATTTCATGAAATCTCTGCACCTGGCAAGAAAAAAATACTTTTTTTAGGTATCATTGTTAGAAATGTTTCCATTTAAACCACATGCCTATTGATTCATGGAACTCTTAAAAGTGTTCAAGTTTGATACTCACAGAAAAATAATGTCACTACTGAAATAAAAACCTTCTCAGCATCCTGCTCTAATTCCATAAAATAAAACAAATAGTAAATTCGGTGCTATCCTAGCTAATTTGTAAAGTGAAGATGTCACCAAACATTAAGTCTTTAAGTTGGTTGTTTGCAGCAACTCTTTTCAGATGCAAGCAGCAGTCACTCATGCTATAAACACTGTCTCTCCTGCTTCCAAATCCTTGTAAATCAATAACAGGGAACTCGCTTTCCTTCGTCAGTAAAACACAAAACAAAAATAAACTCTGCAAAGGCTCCACATCCTCTGGTCTGAGGTAAGGAGGCGATAGAACAATTAATTGAACTGTGATTCAAAATAAAATCTAAAAAATATCCTCTAAGAACTAGTCCAAAGAATAAAGCACAAAGAATACAATGGAGACTTTTTTTTCCTCCATGTATATATTTTGTTTTCTTTTTATGAAAACACAAATGATGAACTTTGGATGTACTCTGGTCTGTTTTTTTTCAAGACACCCTCATATCCTCTGCTTCCTGTGGATAGAGCAAGGCTTCTACAGGTTGGCCTGCTAATTCAAGTGAGTACCAAGTTGACTCATCAGAGAGGGACTGAAAAACAGATACATGCAGCCCAATGCAGAGTCAAATGAAATGCAGACAAGTAGGCAACAGAATGGTTAGTAAATCCAATTGAAAAAAAAATGTCTCCACAGTTCTCCCTCTCACACACACATCTACACACTTGATTTATTTGTGAAACGGTGTCTTCTAAACATAGAATTTTGCATAGCAGAAAGGCAATTAAACAGAACAGCTTGAAGCTGTCAATCACTCCAACAACCAACAAAAGCGTCTACTATCAAAGCAAATAATGTAGATGTACAAAAATACATTCTATCAAAGCAAATAATGTTACATGAAAGTAAAAAAAAAAAAAAAAAAAAAAAGGCTTGTTTATCAACTGTCATAGGGCAATATACACTACCCCTTCAGGAAATATCTTTTTCTTGTTGAATATACATTACATATATACTACCTAAATGTGCCCCTCTGTTTGACATGGAAAGTAAGGCACAATAACAAGAGGTAGCTTTTTGGGGAGCTTTTCTGCTGGGGACCCCTACTATTGTTATTGCAGGTTGGTTCTTCTTTTTGTGGCTCTTGGTGTACAAATAAACTGACAGTCACAGCTTATCATCCCTTAAAGATGCATGTGCATGCTGGAGTTTACTGAAACATGATTGGCTGCTACATAAATCAATCTGATAGAGATCGGTCCCATGAAAAAAAGATAAATCATTAGTCTGTGCTTTTGGAATGTAATTCATTTTAGATAGTGATTATTGATGATTTCATTCCACCAGTACATGTACATGTCTAGACCATGCTTTTATATAAAATGGTAAAACAGTGGAATGTATTCATTTCAAGGAAGACCATGAACCATGAAAAAATAGTGATTAAAAACTTTTTCTTGCAACACTCTGGATGAAAATTTGCATGCAGACCAGACCATTTTTTTTCTCTTTTCTTTTTCCTAAATAAAATAAACTTACAATTTTTGCAACAATTATAACTGAGCTCCATGCATGCAATATTTTCCTGTGCATTGGAGGAAGTTTTTTTTACCAGTTTTGTGAAAGCAGGTTCAGTGGGGCCAGATTATGGTGACATTAGATTTTGCCAAGTGTGCTGCATGTCCAGGTACGCCATTCACACAAGCATCCTCACATTGTACTGGTTAACCCATATTGACTTGGGTTAACCCTCATTACCAAGGAGAATTTCTTTGGCTACGAAAACCGTTTGATTCCAAATAATCTGGCAGCTAAACATATAACTCATTTCTTTTATATGATTAATCATGGCAACCATTAAAAAAATAAATGTTTTAAAGCATCATGCATAGCCACATAATGCTTCCTCACAGCACCGTGGTAAAGTAGGCAAGCACCACACTGCCAATTTACAGACATGGAATATGAGCCAGAGAACTGTCATGATTTATCAAGAACTCATAGCACATCCTTGATAGAAAGACAGTTCTGAAACATCACCCTGATCTCATCCTTCTTCCAGCACTTTTTAAATACTCAGTCACGTGCAAGTTCAAAGCAAGCTGAGATTCAGTCCCTCACTAAGGAAAAAAATACATTCTTAATATTCTCTGTGCAACTTCAACTTGGTCTCAGCTTCCTTCCCCATTTCTATTTCAAATCGGGAAAAAAAAAGAAAAAAAAAAAAGGCATGCATTCCTTCTGGAAAGTAATCTCTTCTAAAATAAGCCAGCTTTGAAACTATCTAAGCCAAAAAAAGATAAAAGAACGCGTCTTGAAAAACATCTTAAAATATGAAAACCATTTTATTTCATGCATGGCTAATTCAAAATCAGCCAAACAGAATCTTACCAAACTTTCCAGAAGAATTTACCTTCAGGCTGAGAGCAAGCATGGAAAATTCAGGGCATTTCTTCAAATGTTTACTTCTACAGATCTCACCTCTTTGCAGAAAGCATGAGGGGGCAAATAAAAGATGGATGAGCACTATGCTTTCACCGTGGAGGAGATCCCAGCCTCTTGAGAAGCATTCCGAGAAGAGGTAATGAGTAGTGCTGAGCTGGGTAAAAAAACACCCAAGTTCACTCTAAAAATATTTCTCAAACAATTTCCCTTGGAGGCCATGGATTTCGACCCTTACACTTACTTATATCCACAGATTTTGGGGAAATACTTTCTGAATTTACGTACCGGTCTGTCCGACTATCTGTCCATCTATCACTTTTTCTAACAGACTGCTCTGAGAAGGTAATTTTTATTTCCTAGTAATCTGGCTTCTGTTGGCAGGTTTCTCTGTTGGGTCCCCATAGCACGCATGCAGAAGTTCCATAAAGCAAACTTTTAAAGAGCAGCATTTCTCACCTTAGCTTCTGCACAGAAATCCTCCAGTTTTGCTGCAGATGTTTTTCCACTATTCTTAGTATTCCTACTGTCCATATCAATTGGATCCCAATAAATAGGTAGCTGGAGGAAGAAAGTAAAGGAAAAAATCAAGGAAAACAGAAAGGAAAAAATCAAGGAAAACAGAAAGGCAAGGAAAAGAAATTGCCAAGGGAAGATCTTCCATTTTCTGTAGTCCCCAACAGACACTAACAGTAGTGTCATTTTTTTATGGCCTTCGGGACACTTGCATTTGAGCAATCACTATCTTCTTGAAAATCTTCTGAGACAGTCAGGTTGTTTAAATTGGCTTGTTTTAAATGGGTATAAATTTAACATCATTTACAAGAGTCTGGGTTTTAGCCCAAGGACATCTTGCTTTTGTATCATTGGTTCTGTCATGTTCTGACTTTCTAAAGATTACAGGATTGTTTACTATTTTGACAGAAAGCTGACACAACATACACTTCTTTCCAATGAAAGATAAATTAATATAGCTTTGTGTATAAAACAATAAGATTATTCCAGAAACTAGTTGGTCATACAATAGGTCTGATTTCATTATACATGACTCTGACATTGCTGAAAAAGATTATGCTAACTACTGTTAGGTTGTTCGTGTGTTTAGAAAACACTAAACAATAATTTTGGAAAACGTATTTTTTGTGGACATCTTTTGGAGGGGAAAATCGAGTTTAATTATTCTGAGCTCTGCAATTAGAATTAAATATTACTATATTTTGGGCACAAGGTTTGTGGAGGCCTTTGAATACTGCAAACTTTTTCCAAGTGATGTTATACAGAATTGCTTTTAAAAACCCCAGAGGGTAAATAGTATTCTCAGAATAAACAGAAAAATGCTGACCTTGTCAGATTTAGCTGCTGAAAGCCAAGCTGTTTTAAGACTTGGAGGATCAAGGGTCATGGTTATAAACAACACAGATAAAAAGAAAGAAAGGAAGGAAAAAGAAAGAAAGCTAGATGTAAAAAAGAACTACACAGTGAATATAAGTGATAAATATGTTGACCTTGACAAGAAGGGAATGAGATATTTATGCAAAAGGGGGGAGGAGAAAAGAGGTGGAAAAAAGAGGAAGAAGAGAAAGTGCACAAACTGTACTTGGAAAAAAAATGTTTCTTAGAGCTTGTTTAAAGCCGGAAATGAGTCACTTGAGCTTCATATGTTTTTGGTTTCAAAAGGGGAGAAAGGTCAAAGCTTCTTTGTTTTAAATAAGCTGGTCACTACTTCTGAAGTGTAATGTGATAGGGTTCAAGAGGCTTAATAAAAGTGGCATTTCCCTGACACCCTGGGCTGCAGCACCCCAGCAGTTGCAGGCCTGTATCATAAGCCCAGGGAACCTGGTACACACAGACACGGCAGAGCGTGACTTTGCTCGTGACCTTCATACCCTAGTGCTCTTGTGGCAGCCATACGGGCAGCGTGATGTCTAAATTTGCCACCCCTCGTACACTTGCATGGGTTGCAGCTGCATGCAAGGACCTCGGCCATCACACTAGGGAACGCGAATGCGAGCCGGTCCTCTGTGCGGCACTGCTTTCTGAAAAGATTTCACTTGCACTGAAAACAAAGTGCTAGAGGCACTGAAGACAGCAAAAATCAAAATCACCGTTCCAAACAAATAAAGAAGGAAGGCTCCCCCCGAAAAAGAAAAAAAAAAGAAAAAAGAGGAAACAACCCAAGAGAGACACATAGATTTGACTTAGACTTTACATGCGAAATGGACTTGTTGAGGCTCAATGTTTACTACAGACACCACTCCAGGGCCTACCAGGAGAGACGGTTTGCACCTCCCAAGCTAATTATAACTGTGAGCAAAGGACAAATGGCAGATTGCAACAGGAAGGGCGGGTACCTGCTTTTCAGGGGCAATAACCTGAACGTTGTCTTGCAAAGCAAGACCTAATATTAAAGGACTGCCAGAGTTGAAAAGGGAAATAGAGATCTGCATCAGATTAGGAGTTAAATAAAAAAAAGCCCAAGGGCAACACAGTCTGCAGAGAAGTTCACTGAAAATAAATGGAATAATCCCATATTTTCCCATCACTCACATGATGTTTCTCACTATGTAAATGCAGACTTCCCCGTTTTGCACAAATGTTAGAATTCTTACCCTTCCTTTTCACAGCACTTCCACCTTCACTCTCTCCTTCCAGAGTTTATTTCTTGCCAGGCTCTGGCAATGCCCACCTCCTACATCCAGGACTCCTCCACATTTTGTTTCTTCTTTCATGTTACCACTGTCCTTAGTGCACTGTATCAAGCAGTTTCTGTTATACATCATCCCTTTGGTTTTGATCACTTGCCAAGCTTCACGTCTTGGTTAATAACCTGAAGACCATCTAGAATAATATTTCTAATACATCAGATATTGGTACTGTAATTATTCTAATATTAGACTAAATGTTCTTTAGAAGAGTCATTTCTTCTTCTGGCTTCCATGACGTATTTGCTGTAAAAGGCCATCTGTTCCCAGCATAGTAGAAACAACAATGGAAGCTCACACAGTAACGTAGAGATATGTATCACTGGCAGCAGAATTGTAAGGCAATTATGATAATGAAAATTGTGAACTCTGAAAATGACCACTTTCATTATTCTTTGCTGCATGAATCCCAAACTGGAACAGTTAATCAGCTTACAATAAAACTAACTAAGAGGCAATCGATGCATTGAACATTAGCAGTTTTAGATATGGCTTCAGATTTGCTATTAGGAGAATCGCTTGAACTGGCATATTGAACAGAAGCACAACAGGAAATAGGGTTTCCCATACTGACATTGCTCCAAACATTCAGTCTCTCCTGTGTCCTCTACTGTCTTTCTGGCCTTCAGTGAAATTACCATTCTTTCAAAACTGGCCAACAGTCAAAGGCAAAAAATTCCTTTTATATTTACTTTTTTTTTTTGGACTCCTCCCTTACCTGCTTACTCTGTTGTACCATTGTCTCCACTTCAGGCTGAAAGAATTCATTCTGTCTACGACTGCCATGACACTGGACGAACTGAGCAATGGGGTATGCATGGAGAGAGAAAAATACTGAGGAACTTGTATCTTGGATCGGTGAAACTGAGAAGAGAAACAGTGCAGAAATTAAAGAGGTGATCAGCAGAAAATAGTGGGGTAACTGTTCTTATTTGGGAATTTGTATGTCATAAAAATGAAATTAATTCATTTAGTATCAGATATTGAGAGCAAAAAGACAGCATTCAAAGCCATTTTCCCCAATGTGTCTTTAGCCTTGAATAAACCAGGAGAAAACAACATGATAATTGCTACCCATTTCTTGAGTGTGGGACAGACAGCACATCCTCTTCCTACCTTGCTTTCCTGCACTCTGTAATCAGTCTAAAAAACACCTCAAAGAATGTTTTTCTCAAGGCAATGTGAATCACAGCTTCAGAAAAGCCCTGACTGAATTTAACTCCAGATGGAAAAACTTCGCCAGCAATTCACTGAAGTGTCCTGGGCCTAACAGGCTGATGGGATTCTTCATCAGAAACCATTTCTCAACTCCTGCTTCTTGGTAGAAAAAGGAAGGGTGTTGGTCTTTATTTTACTCAGTGAAGAAGGCTGAAACACTTCTTTCTTATCTTGAAACACTTTATGATTGTCTTCAAATAAATTGATGCTGACAAAGCATCACGAAGTCATGTTATTCTATTTATCGACTTGTTGGAAAAAAAAATGAAAAAAAAATTAGAAAATACTCTGACCTAAGACAAGCTTTGCCAGACATTGAAAGTGGATGAGAATTAATCTGCAGTCCTTAATTCTTTTCTTTTCCTTCCTCCCTCCTTTCTTTCTTTCTTTCTTTCTTTCTTTCTTTCTTTCTTTCTTTCTTTCTTTCTTTCTTTCTTTCTTTCTTTCTTTCTTTCTTTCTTTCTTTCTTTCTTTCTTTTTCTTTCTTCAAACAGAGAGATAGATGCATTGTAAAGTACTAACTTTTTTTCCCCTCAATCCAAAAAACAATGCACTTTTTACACATTCAGAAAAGCTTCAGATCTGTCATTGATCTCTGGGAATTTCTAAACCTTTTGAAAGTTTATTTCTCATTGAAAACTCATCAGATAAAGACCTAAATTGAAAAAGGATGTTCTTGTGAGTTAAGGCAATGGACAGGAACTTGCAGATTCATGTTTCAAGCCCTGGATCTGCTACAGACTTATTTTGTGATTTTGGTTGTGATCCAGCAATGCACTTAAATGGGTGTTTAATTTAAAACGCTGGTGTAGTCCCATGGACATTAAGCACAGACTTAAGTCCTTGTTGAATGGGAGATTTAGTCTGTCTGAGCTCATTTCTCCAGCTGTAAAATGGAGGTAATACTTACATTCTGCTATAATTTATTTTTACAGAAAACCTTCTGGTGCAAAAACTTTGACCTGTGAAACACTGACACCACCTGATCTCTGAGGCCTGTAAATATTGCTATGCTGCAAAGCAATGATGGTCAATGAAGTAGCTTCCACTCATCTTCTGGAAGCATCACACGGCTATGAAAATATCGTTTACATGGAAACTTCATTTACCAGCTTCTTCTAGCTTACTGTAATTTAATACAGCTCATTAGCATTTTAGTTCAGTTTAAGGCTTAATTGCATCTTTAAAGATACATCCCTGCTACCTATATGACCAACTGCATGCTACATTGGATAAGGTGCATTATAAGTCAACTTCTACATTTATCTTTTCCCCTTAGGATGCTTTACTTGTGCACAGAGAGAAAAAGGCTTTGTGCGCATGTGCGGAATTGCCTACCTCAAAGTTCCAGACAGGCCTGAGGTCTTCAAGACCCACAGCCACCCTCTTATTCCTCCTGTCCATCAGAGGGTCCAAGACCTGGCTTCTATACTGAGATGACAGCCAGGAGATTGCCAGTTGTCCCAGAGATGTAAAATAAACACTTTTTCTACATATGTTAATGCCATTGTTTATTGACTACTTACTCAGCTTGGATGTAATTGGGGTCATTAGGGAAACATAAGCAGCTCAGTGCCTGTCAATACCTGACCTTTAAAATATTCAGTACATTCGGTGTTACATGATGTTTAACAAGTTGGCCTTTTCACGTGAACACAGCTGTTGTTGCCATGCAGGCAGCAAGGAAGGTGCTGTTCCTCCTCGCAAACTTTTTTAATGACTTTTTTTTCCCCCCCATCCCTAGTTTTGAAGTAAATTTGGAACAAAATAAATCGCATTGAAAATTTGGTTAAAAAAAAAAAATCCATGTGAAAGCAAACAAAACCCAGACCAAAGAAGCAAAGGGAAAAAAAGGCCAGGATGAGAAGTTAAACTGAGAGTATCTTCACGCATTATGACATTTGGTAAATGTAAATCAAGCCATCTTCAGGATGTCACAAGCAAAATTTTCAACAGTGCTTCTGATGACTGCAGGACTGCTGAAAAATCCCTCACCAGCAGACCATAAAGAATAAGGCAAGAGCTACCACTAATGTGCAGATGTTATCAGGATGTGACTTCAGCACAGCTATGCATCCCGATGGAGAGACAAAATTGCAGATGTTTAACATATTATTGTAGAAGCTAACTACAAACTATTCTAATTATTTAAATTTTACACAAAAGGCATATTCTGTGTCTTTTCTCTCTCTTGCCAGTGCAAGTTAATAGTTCCTGTAAATAAAAGCAAGCAACTTTTTTACTGAGCTAATTAAAGCTGTTGTTAATATTTTTGAACAGGCTGATAGATAAATGTTTCCACTGCGATTACTCTTTGAAACAAACAAACAAACAAGAGAAGCCCAGACATCCTGTGTTCAAAGATCAAAATAAACTATCTTTTTCAATTTTAACAGAGAAGTGCGAAGAAACCAGAATTAGTTCAGACAATGGAGATGATATATTTTTACAATGCATATCAGGAAGACAAACAAAATTAAAAGACAAAGTGACAAAATTAGTTTAGAAGATAAAAGTAAGCCTAGTAACTTGAAATCAACATTACTGTGAAAAACAAAATACCAAAATACCAGCTGTACCAAATTTAACCCATGTGAGTAACTTTATCTATGTAGGAAATGTTATGTTTGAGCACAATTTCTCTAAAGCTACTTATGTTTGTAAGTATATGTGGGGTTAGGGCCTAGCACTGGTTCCGCAAGCTGGAAGAGTTTAGAAATCTGAAGCAAAAGACAAACATGATGGATGGCTCTTTCCACAGTTTTCACCAGCCTCAGAAACTTCTGAATGTGGAAATTAAGGAAACTTGCTGGGGAAAGGCCCTAGGCACAAAACAAAAACATGAGGTCACAAATTCTCTATAAAAATACCTTTTGTCCCCGCTGTTTCCATTCCTTGCCAAATAAAAAAAAAAAAAAAAAAACACACACAGTCAAAGGCTTTACTGATGTTTCTGAATGCGAGGATCACTTCCCTAATAAATAGAAATAGAATAGAAATAGAATTAAAATAAAATACCTTTGATGTTATTCCCTTGCCAAACTGCATTATTGTCCTCAATATTAGATCAATTGTTTTGTTTTAGAACCAGCTCAGGGTCTAACAGTTGTGGCTGAAATAGGTCAGTTTACTAGTGCCCTCTTCTGCTTTACATCGGTCTCTGCTGCCCTCTTCTAACCTCTACTCTCCCTCCAGCAGTTTCTGTTCTTGCACGCAGTGATCCAGCAGGACCTTGGCCCCCTCAGGTCCCTCATGTCAAACAAGCAGGCGTCTACTACATTACACGGCCTGAAGGTGACTGCGCAGACGGGGAGAGAAAGGGAGAGAAAAAGAAAGTCCTTGGAAAAGCAGGATGGCATCCCTGAGCAAAAATCCATCAATCACACCAGTCCAGCTATCTCAATTAACCCTTAGTTAAGCTGGGACCTCCTGGAGAAGCTGAAAGGGGTTGGGGGGAATAAAAGATGCTATCTGCCACAAGGATTACCATTCTACATGCGGATCAAAGACAATTCCACATTTTACCCTAGTGATTAGCTATAATTAAATAAAGTAAGTCTGTTTAAACTTCATTAGCAGCAAGACGTTTGCTACAGCAGAGTGGGCACAAATCATCCATTCTTAATTAAAAGATAATCCGCAGGATGACCATAATCTTCTTCTAAAAATACGCCATTTCCCCCTGAAAGATTTCTTCATCAAATAAGGATAAATAACACTTTCCCTGTGTTTAAGCTACGAAGGACTGGATGCTCCTTGCTGCTTGCTTGAGTGAGTGCTGATTGTGCCTGATAACATCACTTTGGCATGCTATTATCTAAAATGGTAGAATACCTCACTTCAGCAAAGTCTGACATAAATCTTTGAAAACAAAGACATTGCATATGTATGAGCTGAAATAGATATGACAGTGTTGGCACATTAATATTCCTGTCACTGGGGGGATTTCAAACTTTTAAGGAGATGATATCAATGGATTCAAGCTGTAGCTGGTAGAAGAGGGCAATGTACTATGGGACAGTTATTAATTAGGTACAGCCAAACATATTGAAAAACACATAATAATGTCCAAAGTAGATCACAGCACAGACTTTCAAGAACAATTAAGTGGGACAGAAATCAAGACCTCTTGGGATCTTACTGCTGCTAGGATCTGAGAGGATCTGTCCTAATCAATAGCAAAAGGATACCTTTCCTCTCGCTTCTGTAGCCCCTTTGCTGCTGCATGGGCAACACGTGCTTTCAATCACTTCAGCACAGTCCTCATTAAAAGTAACTGCAAAGTGAACAGATACATTTGGACTGAGAGTAGTCCTAATACAGGGATATTTAGTGGTAGGTAGGCTGTGGTAGAGCATGCTCATGCCATGTAGAACCATGTAGAAGACAAATTGAGATGCCAGCTAATTCCTTCGGTGTTAGCCGCAGCACAAGAGGAAATGAAGGTGGATGTTAACAAAACCAGCAACACACTCACACTTCAGCAGTAAGAAAGCTGAAAAAAAATCCCCAAATCATTCTGAGGAGAAAGGAAAAAGGGCAAATCCTCTATATTTATGCTCCTTTTGGATGGCATGTACATTGCTTCCTAAGCCTTGCCCCTTGTGTGCAATGGGAGCATAACACAGACAGTGAACTCCCCTTGCATAGGGCAGACTGCAGTAATTTGGGGCTGTAGGTACCAAGCTTTTGATTTGCAAAGACTATGAGACAGCGGCTGTTAGCTCAATAAAGCACCTTCCATGTCTTCTGAGCCATAAAAATAAATGAGGAACATGAAAGCCACTTAATCCCAAGAAAAGAATTCAGACCCCAATGCTAGAATTGGAATGGAATTCTGTGCATAGCTCCCTTCATTTTTCATTTTAGTTTAATACAGAAAGATTCACAGGCAGTGACCACATCTCCTCATAGACTGCACTAGTCCAGTCACATGCTGACCTTCAGATTCAGGATATGAGGGCTGCTTAAAGCTTTTCCACACACAGCATTTACTTTCTGGCTCTGTAGCTGCTTCTCTTTCTCTCATTCTTTCTTTCCTTCCTTCTTCCTTCTTTTTTATTTCCTCATCCCTTTTTTTTTTTTCCTCCGCAGTTCTGCATCTGCGGCAGGCTGGTCCGAGCCCTGACTTTCAATAACCTCTCAGCAGTCATGGACAAAGGCCTCAAAAATTCCTCTTTCACAAACAGGCATGAAACTATCTCCAGATAAAGGCATCTCAAACTCACTCGATGACAAGTCAGCTCTTTCAGGCTGTTACAAGAGAGCACTGCTCACCTCCAAATATTTTTAGACTTTACTAATAAAATCCTGCAGAGGTGCTTAGGTCAGTGCTTTCAAAACAAGTAGAAATACATCTGTGCTTTGTTTCTGATTTAACTCTTTTATTACACTAATGCTATCTGTCATTTCCTGCGTGTGTCAGCATCGCTTCTGAATGGCAAAAACGTCACGGATACACCATGCAAAAAAGAAAGAATCTTGTACCCTGCTATGATAAGCAACTCTGCTTTGAAAAGAAAAGAAAAAAATACAAGTTGATAGATTATCTGGCAACAGCGAGCTATTATATATCCATAGTCTTGCATCAAGATGCTGGAAGTCAACAGCATAAGCAGTATTGCTTATAAGCAATAAGGTCCTGATTCCTTTGTAGCTCTACAATTCAATTTGGAAATAGGGTTAGATTAATATTTGAAAATGTTGAGCAAATTCTCAGTATCCATGCATCAGATTATTCCACTCTCCTTTACACAAAGTAGTGTTTTATGTCCCCAAGTACCAAGACACTTAAGTATAGGAATAACTTTAAGCACATGTGTAAACTCTTCAAAGTCAGTGAGACTCCTGCTTGGGCTTAACATTATGTACTTGCATATATGTCTTGCTGAACTAAGGCTTTACATATTAATCCATGTGAGGAAAGGAGACATATTATGACTTTGTGAGCACTACACTGTCTTGGGAATAAGATATTTTCCTAATTATTTTAGTGCTGCACTCTTTAGGAATTATAGTAACAGCAAATGCTAATGGGACTTGAAGAGCTATTCATAAAAACCAAAAGATTTTAAAACAAGGTAGCTGTAACCCACTACAATTTACTATCAGAAAAAGACAGACCAGAAAACACAACCTCCCCAAACAGTTTTTCATCAAAACTCATCCTATTTTTTTAAATCAAAGAACTCTTCTATATTAACTAGGCAAAACATCCCTGGTATGGAACCATTGATATACAGTAAGCAAAGAAAATGAAGTCACTGCATTCTTTAAAATGTAGTTTTTCATGTCAGTTCATTGCAAAAAATAATGAATCACAGACTCTTCTTCTTCCTAGTGCATTTTTAGGATAGTTTACATTTCTCTGGAATGGTTAAATACCTCACCGCCTACTGCAAAATGTTCTCATAAAGGCAAAAAAAGAGACATTTTCTTTGGCAGTTTGATTGTATGGATTTCTTACAACCATTCAGGACCAAGAAAAATGCAGACTCTGTTTAAAGAAAAAGCACTAATATGTTAGAAAGCCTTTATATAATGCAAAAGTTACATGGAAAAATATCTAATCAGATAAAAAGAGAAATCCAATCCATACATATGGCTTTTAGTGTGGTATGAAGATTCTGCAAATCCTCTGATAAAAACAAACTAATAAAGTTGCCTTGTAAAGTGAACTACAGATAAGGATGCATCTATTTTCCTTGTAAACATTACTTCTGAAGGTTTGCACATAATACAGAAATGATATCCACGTACCATGTTTAAACAGTTAGTATGACTAGCACAGACCTTTTGTGCCTCTATATGCTTTGGATTTCATTCTGACAAGTAAATCATATCTTTTCCCCCTTTGATTTATGAGACTGGATTTATTATTATTTCATTTTTGAAAAAAGAAATAGAGATTAAGTATGAGAGGTCAGGATTTACAGAAAGTACAGTGGCTGGACCTCCCCCCTCCAATTCTATTTACGATATGTTTCTGTACCTACAAAGATTCTGTGGTGTCTGTTTTCTAGATACTTTAAAAAATATATTACTTAAAAGTAATATCAAATTATTGGAGCAGCAACTGCTGCTTTTTGTTTTGATTTTCCCATGCTTATGTGCCTAAGTTGTTTATTTTATTTGGTTGTTAAGGGCTAGATACTACTGTGTAAATAAATCTGCTGGGCCTCTGTGAAATATCAGTGAAGTCAATTGGGTTCCACATACACAAACAGCCTTATTCGTGCCAATCATACTGTAAAACTAGGCAAGATATTAATACAGTTCTGTTGATCAGACACTTTACATACAAATTAAAACAATATGAATATGAATATGTTTTATATATTTTGTAGATTCTGCCTCTATCCTGTAAATAAATGAATAATCCTAGTCACTTGGAAAAGCCTTTCTGTATACAGGAAAGAGAAAGACAGAAATATAAATACAGATGCATGTATTTAATTCTATGTAACAGTAAGCAACTATATGTAATAATGAAACATTTGAACATTCTTTCATTTTATTGACAGACTTTTAAGAAATGTGAAATTTATTAGTACTAGAGAAAGAAACACTAAATAAATTCACCTGAATAGAGTAACATATGTCTGTGCTTCCAGACAGTTTTTTAAAAAAGTCCTGTCTGGCTTAAAATAGTCTTGAAAGATGACTTGCCTGGATCAACCCTTTCTGACAGTCTTAAATTCTGATTTGCAATGCAATTTTTCTTAAAAGTTGGCATACTGCAATGTCTTCTTGCTTCTAGGAGACAGTTCAGAGCATTTCAGCTGCCACCAAAGTTGCAATGATTCTTTATATTAAAAAGTAATACTGCATACATAAAAAATGTAAAATATAACATAGAGTCTTAAGTATCACAGCAAAGGAGTTTTTCATCTTAGCATTTGGTTGGTATGCATCAGCTTACTATCTGTAGACAAATTGTTTTAAGCAGAACTATGATGATAAGTAAATCTTCTGCTACCTTAAGTCAGTTCTAGTCCCATTACAACACCAACAGCAAGAGAGACTTGGGCAGATACTGCTTCATTACACTCCCCACTATACTTATTTACCATTCCAAAATCCTTGTTTTAATAGCAGTCATTCTAACCTAGCCCACTGAACACAGTTTAACGGTTTCTGGGGCTTTGTGATAACAGAACCTGCATAAGTTTTGGAAAGCTATAGTAGTATTTTGCTACAGTTGTGAAGCATGAAAGATACAAACAGAATAAGATTTTTACATACAGGCACCTCCTCTCATTGGATAAATCTTTAGTTGTTTTGTAGGAAATGTAAGTCTAAAGTAACACATTTCTCTGCCTATAATTTTGTTCTCTAAAAAGAAAAGCTAAGGAACTAAAATGCATAAATCTATTCCACACCGGAAAAAAAAAAAAAAAAAGGGCTCAACACGGATTCTCAAAAAATATTGGCCTTTGAAAACAGCAGTTTCTGCAAATCTAAGGAACAGCCTGAAAGCCCCCAAACTTGTTTAATTTTTCTAGTTATACCCATTAGTCTCGTAAATCTTATTACCTCTACTTACAAGCCTTGTCCTCGTTCAGAAAAGGCGGGCACAGTGTAGCATCCCAGGGGTTATCACAAGGACTCCTTCCCAAAGGCCAGCTCATACTCCCATTGACTTCAGGGCCACCTGTGTAAGTCAGATTCTAACATGTCAATCAGGCTTTAAATCAAGACTTACATCAGGCTGCAGATCTCTCGAGCTTAAGAATTTCAGTATAGCTTAGGAATCAGTGCATGGAAACAATCATACTACCTATTCTTGACACTTAATAATTCAATAAAAGTGCAGTTGTAGATGACTAGAAAGTCCATCTGCCCTCAATGCGGGCAAATTCAAGACCTTCCGAGAGAAAACCCTGGACTTTCTCCTCTGCCTCATGTCAGTCACGGGATGTTACCATAGGATGAGCAGACAGGCGGCGCGGGCCTGCGTGCTGAGGACAGTAGCGCAGAGCAGGAGGGCATGGACAGGCTCGTGCGCGCTCCAACACGCAAGCGGCTGCCTTCAGCGTTTCCCTCGGGCAGTGCTCGCTGCCTTGCTGCAGGACCTACCCATGATGCCACTGTGGGCAAGCCGCACATTTGCCCTCAAACTTGCCCCCAGGCATGTTTCTGCTTGTAATAAGGCCACAAGCTGTATTAAGGTGGACATAATTGTGCAAGAGGTTACTGTGGGTGATATCAAGAGTGAGGCCTAGCTTGCTGAGCTAGATGAATCATCTACAGAATTATCCCTATTTTGTACAGGGTGTTGGGTAGAACACATCTGCGGGTACAGCTGAGCCCCAGAGATCCAGTATCAAGTTACAGTATCAAGTGAGGCAGCCACCAAAGATCCTGATTGTAGGGGACTGGCCAAGAAAGACACAAAGAAGGGTAGCGAGACCAAGCTGAGCCACAGGTCAGGGAATGAAGACTCTGTTTCTCCTGGGTGACAGGCTGCTAGAGGCCAGAGGAAGACTAAAAGCACACAGTGATGAGCTAAACGTGCAGCCTGTTACAAGAAAGGAACTGGAGGCTGCCATGCACAGCTGAGCAGAACCTAGACCATCTATCAAGGAGCTAAACAAAACATTATCAAAAGTAACCATCCAAACCACAGTGGCTCACGGGTCATATGAGGTTGCTACAGATTCACTACAGCAACGGTGGAGAAGCTGAAAGGAAGTGGTTAAAGTCAGGGCCATGCTGACATGAAAGAAAGTTCACACATTCATAGTTTGAGGTAGGAGAAAAGAAGTGATATACAAAAGTAATTCAGGGCATCTGTGAAGGCAGAAGCATGGGGAGGGGAGGGATCTCACACCACCAGCAAAGATAAAAACAAGCAGCGAGGAGACTAGTTTGAACTGCAGCACTCATGAAGGGCAAAGTGACCTAACATACCACAGCAAGGTAGAAGTAAAAGCCACGTCCCTAGGGCCCACTGTGTTCAAGAAATGTTCACCCTTGCAAGTCAACAAAACTTTTTAATAATTCACAAAGAAAACGGAAACTAAAAGGACAGAACCTGGAGGAAAGAGCACAGCTTGGAGGAGGAAAGAGATACGAGAAATCCATCCATGTTTGCATAGCTTGCATGTTAGCCATAATTGCAACATCTCTGTGGATGCTGTTCTCAATAAATAATCAGTTTATTTTTACCAGTGATGCAATACAACTTAAACCAACAATAGATTCATTTTCTGTTTGTTCATATATATGTGTGTGTCTTCGCATGTATTTTGTATGTATGCATATGTATATACATACATACCACCTCATCATCATGATGTATAGTTGATGGCTGTGCTGTCATCTGAAGGGACCTGGACAGACTGGATAATTGGGCAGTGAGAAATCTTACGAAATTCAACAAAGACAACTGCAAGGTCCTGCACTTAGGGAGGAATAACCCCAGACACCAGTACAGGCTGGGGACCGACCTTCTGGAGAGCAGCTCTGCAGAGAAGGACCTGGGTGTCATGGTGGACAACAAGTTGACCATGAGGCAGCAGTGTGCCCTCGTGGTCAAGAAGGCCTTTTTAGGGCTACAAGGATGATCAGGGGCCTGGAACATCTGCCTTACGAGGAGAGACTGAGGGATCTGGGCCTGTTCAGCCTGGAGAAGAGAAGGCTGCGAGGGGACCTGATCAGTGTCTAGAAGTACCTCAAGGGAGGCAGTGAGGAGGATGGTGCTGGCCTCTTTTCAGTGGTGGCCACCAACAGAACTAGAGGTAATGGCCACAAACTGAAATACCAAAAGTTCCACAGGAACTTAAGGAAAAATTTCTTAACAGTGAGGGTGACAGAGCACTGGAACAGGCTGCCCAGAGAGGTTGTGGAGTCTCCTTCTCTGGAGATCTTCAAAACCCGCTTGGACACCGTCCTGTGCCATGTGCTCTAGGTGACCCTGTGTGTGCAGGGGGGTTGGACTAGATGATCTCTAGAGGTCCCTTCCAACTTTAAGCATTCTGTGATTCTATGATTCTATGATATACACATATGTATTTACATATTTGTGTGTGTATACAGTACATATATTAGTGTGTATGTATGTATGTACATATGTATTTATGTATATATATACACACATACACACTAACAATATGTTGTGGAGATGAGGTCATATACATTTTTTGTACATTAATTAGAGTGTAATTTTATACACCATTTTTTAAATATATAGAAGTATTACTTATATCCCTGAATCACTCACACAATTCCCCCCTAAACTGTCAGTGTTCAGTGGTAATATAAGCAGCATGGTTTCCAGAAAGGAATTTAGAAGAGAGCAGTTTTGTAACCTTGTCAGTCAGTTCCAGGAAGAAACTTGGAAGGGAAGGGTAGGTCTGGATAAAAAGACACTGAGCAGAACAATAGAAGATGAAACAATCAGAGATGGCACTAGTTAGGTAAAAAGGGGCAGCGACATGTAGGTGCTGACAAGGAGATTGGACACGGATCTCCTAGAGAAGAGTTTGTCAGTACAAGGAACCGTGTGGAACAGAGATCGAAATGGGGATTGAAATCTGTATTCCACCATATATGTCTGACTTGGAAACATCTCAATTACTTATGAGGAAAAGATGAATTTTCCATCCACTGCTAACCTTTTCCACTTGTTTTTCATTATAGTGAGCAAACAACATTAAATGGAAAATCCTACAGTTCACAGAGTACGGTAAACTGCTGAGCCATCTTTAAGAAAATACAGTACATTAACCAGTGTATGGCTGGCAGCTAAAATTTTTCTCTCTTATGCAGTTCTAAAAGTTGTAAAGTATATTGGCAGGTCCCAGTCAACAATATAGGCTGCAAAAGTCTTCTTGTCTCCAATACTGAGCTTTTAGTCTAATTACTTATTTGCAGTCTCAGCAAGCCAGAGAGAAGAATTTTATGCTCTTTGGCTTGTTTCTGAATACTAACTAGCCAGCCCAGTCAAGGCTCTCTAAAGAGTGAAACTGCATGAGACACACACTGCATTTGACACAGTCAGGAGGCAAAAGAAAGAGCAAAACAAAAGTCTATTCAGGGCTGAATCCTCTGATATACTCACCCATCCCCCAGCCCCTTTAAAAATAAAGAGGAAAACTCATGAATCCGTGGCTGAATGCCGGAGGTTGTCAGAATAAAGGACAATGAATGACAGCTGACTGTCAGCACAATTCTCAGAGCCTGAGTTATCACTTCATGGCATTGTTCAAATAGCAAAAAAGCGTGCGTACTTAACAAGGAAATAGCGCCCGTGTTCTTTGTGAGGGGGATACGCAGACTTGCTCAAAACAGTCAAGGTAACTACTAGTTCCACATGGATTTTTCCCTTCTACCAGCCTGTGAAATCTTCCCAACTGAACTCATTAAAAACTTTCCAAAGCATACCAGCATTAAATGATGCCTTAAGACAACAGGGGTCAGAAAACTATTTTCCTTTAAGGAAATCTAAAAGAGACCAGACATACCTAAAGCTGAGAAAAGATACACATTCAAAACACTCTTATCTACCTGTTGGCTATTAGGAAGGCAAAAAGAAAAAAACAAAAACAAAAACAAAAAAGTACACCCATGAAGGCCTATCTTTAAACATTTCCTGCATGTTTGACTTGTTTAGGATCTCCTTGTGAGCTGATTTCTTTTTCCTGCAGATTTGCCTAGACTTTTATCTTCACTGACTGCCTTAATCCTCTGGTCTTTGTTGTTCCAATGCACGATCAGCTTGTTTTTAAGTCACATCTACCCACATTTATTAGTGCTGAAACATTACTTTAGGCTTTTACATCTCCATAAATCCATAGCAATGATACACAGGTTTTCCCGAGAAAGGTTGAAAAGCTAAAGCAGGGAAGATTTTAATGTAATTTAAATAATGCATTTTTTAAGTTAGCAGACATTTAACTCCATGGTTTACGTACTAAAAAGATCTACCTGAGCAGAGCAATAGCTCATGACAGAGACCCAGGAACAGTAGGGTTTTTAGTAATTAGAATAGATCTGGCCTGTGCTCAAAGCATTAGCTCACTTAACTCTGTTGACCATCTGTAGCAGAGACACAATTAGTCTATTCCCGGCTTCCTCAGCCTGTTAGGATTCATAACCACTGCAAATAGCACCAAGTTTCTAGGTCTTGCCCACTAGGCATGAGGGCTGTTCTGGAGCGCAGCTATCCCTGAGAAGGAGGATGTACCTGAGAAGTGGGTGATGAGAGGGACCGACACTGATCTGTATCTCCTTAAACATTAGCACAACACCGTTATGGGAAAGCTCAAACTGCTGTTACTAGCCCAGCATGTGTTACTGTACATTATGAATTTTTAGAGAAAAAGGAAGAAATGAGGGAGGGAGGGTAAGTGAAGTGCAACAAGAAAAACAGGAGGAAAGTTAATTTACAGGCTTCATTTTTTTCCAGGTAAAAGGGAGAGGTTTCTCCAACTGACAGATATGGTATGTCGAAGCTCCAGAGATGTTTGCAGACAGAGTTTTAGACAAAGTTTATATATTTGAATAATCTAGCTACACTCCTAAAAAAAAAAAAAAAAAAAGGCAATGTTTTCAGTATAGGAGACAAAAAAAATGTGCAAAAGCATTGCTCCAGCTAGCATGGACCTGACACTGAACTTTGCAGCTTTGCTTCATTGTCTGTGGTGAGGTCACCACTTACTGGTCTGTTCATGTACAAAGAAAAAAAAAGCCCAAATTAAAAAAAAAAAAAAAAAAAAAAAAAAAACAGCAACAACACAAATACAATGTAAAGGCAGCATCTAATCTTGCTGAATAGGTCTAATAATTCACAAGGACCTTTTGAGGGCTTTACCATGTTGAAGGCGTGGAGAAGGGGGAATTCTACAGGCAGGCTTGGGAAATCTGCTTAGACAGTTTTATACAAAGAGCTCATGAACAGGTTCTGTCAGCCTGGTAGGACTATTAGTCATAACTACAAGCTGCACTCTCCAGATGTCACGTAAGAAGTTGCTAGAGAACAAAGAAGAAAAAGGATTAAGATCTTCAATGCAAACATAGGCAAATTATTTTTGAATTTTAAGAACATTCAATTCTCTTTAAAGACACGCTAAATTTTTCTAGTCCTTTAGTCAGAGCCCATCTAATGTAACCAGCTGTTGCAGTAGTCTTCCAGGTTCAGGAGAAACCTCCCCTTTGTAATTGATTCTCAATAACAGAATGCCTGCTAAACAAAGAACCCCATATGGGTTGCAGGAGAAAGAAATATACTCAGAATTAACAAATGAAAGATATAAATGTGAACTGGGTTTAGCCCTTGGTGAATACTTACAAGGAAAGAAATGCACTGAATAACTCTGCCTCATGTTCTCTGAGGGCAAATGTGCTCCATTGGGTGTGCTGGCGTTTACAGGATGCCAAATAATTTAGTATCTCGGGGCACTGCTATTCCTTCCAACTTAAGCATGCAGCTTGGTTAGCTATGTCAGCTGCCCAGTGTTCCTCAATTTCCTCTTCAGTCAACAAGTAGGCTTTTCCCAAGGGCTAAATTAACTAATTTAATTCCAAATTGCCTTTTGCAGGATACTATCTCTCGGCTTTGACTGAAGATGGAATTTAACTTTTATAGAGATGGAAACCAGACATCTACTGAGTTACCTGGCTCTGCTTGAGGTCTAAAATGGGATGATAAGCATTCCTGGTTAGCTGTTTAGCAGCTTTCCTTCTGTTCAGCATCTTTCCTGGAAATTTCAGGTCAAGGAAACCTAGGACTGACATTGCTGCTGATATTCCCAGTAGAGCAAAGAGCCAAGGATCCCTCCCATCAACAGAAACTTTGTTCAGCTTCTTAAGCAATGGAATAATGTCCCTAAAATCCTCAGAGACACAGAGCTGTTGTAAATTCATGTGAAGGCTTCATCTATTGCAGCAGAGACATAATATAGAAACTCTTAATCTGTGCATAGCAGACTGCACTTTGCCTAGTTGTTAAGGTACATGTAACACCTCACACAGAGTAAGTACCCTGAGTAACAGTTATTGCAAGAGTATAGTGTAGGATCTTCATATTCTACACCATTTGCATGGCTGATAACAAATACTCAATCAATCATAAGTCTTTTTTTTCTTTCTTTCTTTCGTTTAACAACTCTCAAAATTGACTCTTTTGCTATAGGAAAGAGAATCCTTCCAGTCTGCAAGTTGATGGAAAGCCACCAAAAGGATTTTCAGCATATATTCCTCTAAGAATTATAAAATGGATACATCTCCTGAATCTTGTCAGTAGAGAAAGTCTGAGGAAAATCTCTGGATACAAGTAGGCTCTCTGAGGCCTTTACCCTGGGAATATAGTTGGCAATCAAGATGTATTTCCTGTTTTGATGTAGCTTCTGGATTTCTATAGGTAAGTGGGTATGATGGATGCATCATCCACACCAGAAGAGTTTCCTCCATTTGTTCAAGAGTCACTGTCTAATAACCTTCAGAATAGGACTGCAGTTTTCCAGACTACAATAAGGTTTATCTTACTTCTGCTCAGCAGATTTATACTTGATCTCTGGAGAGTGGAAGAAATACCCAGTCTATCTTTGAAACCTCTGTTTCCAGGATATATAGAGCATGTGTATGCATAGTCTTATATCTCTAACACTAGAGTGCTTTCTTCTGTCTATAAAAACTCACCTCCCTCGGAGAGACAGACAGAGGCCCAGATGCTCAAATGTAATCAGTGCGAGCTGGGCTCTCAAATACCTCTGTGGAACTGGTCCTATTAATAACTGTATTATATATTGTTCCCTGCTTCCAAGATGTGGCACATGCTGCCACATTCCCTGAATGCCTCGCTGTATTTGATAGGTCACTCCTATGCTCGTACCTAAGTAGGGTGACCAAAGGCAAACCAAATGTCATAGCAATGGACTTTGGACCTCTGGATGGCAAAAGGAGAACGCTATTTCTGGACACAGAACTGATATAGATTTCCTTTTGGACCAGAGAATGCAAGGACTTTTGAGAGGCGCAAAACTCCCTCCTTTTTTATTGGCAACAACTGGAGTTCAAAAAAGTCATTACATCTCAGAATGATTCAAGACCTTGTAGAATCTGGTCAGCATGGGATATGGCCCTGTTAAAAATGTAAGTTCTCCAAGTACTGATTCTTCAGTGGACTCGGTGGACTTAAAAGAAAAGAACAACAAAAGAGAAAAGAAAAATAAAGACAGATGGAACTGGGGAACATGTAGCATAGACTGCATTGAAACCAAATAGGTTCTTGATATGGTTTCATTTTGGTTTGTTGGTAGGAAATAGAAATTACAGAACTTTTTTTTTTTTTTAATAGACCAGCTGAGGACAAGAAAGGGTTAAAATTTCTATGACAAATGATTATTATTTTAATCAGCATTAAAGAGAAAAAGGAGCTAAAGAAAAATACAGATTTTGAATAGCTTTCTGTAGAATTAATTCCTGATTGTATTAGAAATAAGTACAAACTCTATTTAGAGTTACAGAATCACAGAATGGTTAAGCTTGGAAGGAACCTCTAGAGATCATGTAGTCCAACTCCTCCAGCAGGGAAATGTAGAGTACGTGGCACAGGGTGGCATCCAAGCGGGTTTTAAAAATCTCCAGAGAGGGAGACTCCACAACCTCTCTGGGCAACCTGTTCCAGGGTTCTGTCACCCTCACAGTAAAGAAGTTCTTTCTCACACAGAGATTAAACTTCCTATGTTTCAGCTTACACCTATTACCCCTTGTCCTGTCACAGGCCACCACCGAGAAGAGCCTGACCCCACTCTCCCTACAATCACCCCTCAGATACTTGAATATGTTGATCAAATCTCCTCTCAGTCTTCTCCAGACTAAACAGGCCCAGCTCACTTAGTCTTTCTTCATAAGAGAGATGCTCCAGTCCCTTAATCATCTTTGTTGCTCTACGCTGCACCCTCTCTAGAAGCTCAACGTCCTTCTTGTACTGACCTTGTACTTATCTTTTTCTTGTACTTACCACTGAAAGAAAAGTCTGGTTTTGTAATGGGAGCATTAGACCTAGATTTTACTTTCAACTTGTACATTACAGTTTGACAGCAAAACCTGTAATTGCTTCTGTTACTTTGATGTAACAAGAAACAAGGCACTTTTTTAATAATCAGTGAAACACTCTGTAAAGCAGAAGTATTATATGTGACTTTCTACCGGCCAGAAAAATTTTAGTGATACTCTATAAAAATGGAAGATTGCCAACTAAGAAGTTAATATTTGTTAACAAAGCATATCAGTAATCTTTCTCTGCTCTGATACTAGTTGATTAAACTGGACTGATCCTAAAGTACATTGTTAAATGGTCTGTATAGCAAGGAACAGAGCTCTGGAAAAAAGAATATGTTATGCTGGTATCTCTAGAGGAAAATGGAGATTGGCTATAAAATGAATTCTAATGCTACAATAAAAATGTAAAAGAAAATGAAGGATTCATACAAACCAAGACAAGGTCCTAATGGACAAATGATTAACATACCTCAAAATAAAATGGAAAAAATAAATCAGATCAGGAGCCTCCCAAACGGGTATGTTCACAGCCCTGAGGTCTTGTCTCACTTCTCAAAGTTAGAAAAAAGATAGGGTGAAGCTGGACTTCAGGGGGACCCTGAAGATCACTAGATGGCACATAGGTTAAACAGAGGCAGTGCAGTCAGAAAGCCACAGTGAAAAACTGAACTCTAATCTCCTATTTGATCAAAGCAGATTGCTTTCGTTATGGCTTAAAGTGAAAAATGTGGATTCCTGCTCACACGCAACAAGATAATTTGGTGTCTTTTTTTTTAATCTTATCCTTTGATTAGTTTAAAATTTCCTATGCTTCCTCAAGTTTTTATTTTGGATTATGATAATATTGAGAAAATACATTACTTCTACTGAAGTTTGGGAGTCAAATTCATGACTTGATTTAATTGATGATAACATCTTTTCTAATGAACCCTAATGGTGGGTGATTGGCCAGATTTTTTTTAAAGTAGATGCATTTGATCATGTGAGTGGCAGAAACAGTGATTTTGAAATTAAATGGAAGGACCACACCTGCAGCTCTCCAAAGCAGTGGTCCTACCAAATGTGAGCAATTTGATTAATGGCATCAACCAAAAGGAACATTGCTGACAATTATTAGCAGCAGTTTTTCCAATTCTGGCATAAAATTAGATTTGGTGAAAGTTTCTATGAAGACTTCCCTAGAAAGTTATTTTCTCTTTTTCATTCACAAACAGAATCCATGGTCTTGAAATCAACTTACAATTTCATTACTGCAAATTTCATATGTTAACAGATCTTCCCATGGAGAGCAGACAGAGATTATCAGCTCATTTTTTGTAGTTACTAACTAGCTAGTAGATGGCAGAACCTTTTCCACAGAATGACTTAGACCAGATTAGAAATGGCAGTCTAGCTGTGAAAGACCTGCATCTTGTCACCAACCCCCTGCATGAACTAACCCTGCAACTCTGCTTCCCATCAGGTCCATTTTGAGAAGTATTTCAGCAGTGCTCCCTTCGTGGCTATCTTGTTCCTGAAGATCAAAGGGAAGTCTGAAAATGTCAGGAGCCTAGTTTCCTCTGGTACAGTGCTCATGCATCTGGCAACCAGTGAGCAATTCAGAGAGGAAAGGTTTACAGTCGGTATGGTTCTCTACGATAAGCATTTGAACACTAGGATGTGTTCAGTTCACAAGTGGTTTATGTTTTGGGTGAGAAAAAGAAGTAAGGCTGAGTTTTTCCCTTGGGGAGTCTTATTTGATATTACAGTATAATTTGCCAGTTTTTGTTCTTCATTTCAATAGCCAGTAGGCAGCAATAAGGGACACAGGCTCATCAAATGAGCAATAACAACAATAAACTTTATGTATGTTGGCTGTCATCTACTCCAAAACCAGTGGAGTTGTCTGCTGGAAATAAGAACATGCAAAAGCCCATTCAAGAATTATCCGTTAAAGACTCGCCTAGCAAAGAACATGCAGAAGACTTACTTTTTAAGAAAAGCACAAAAGAAAGGGAGAAAATTAACAGATTATTTACAGTGTTGCACTAAAACGTAAAGCAAAACGTTGTGCTCCAGAAAGGGACTTTGCAAAACCAGAACTATATTTTTTCATGAGACAGGAAAAAAAAAATCACTTTCGTTGGGTCTTTGTGATACATGTGTTGGATTTCTATGGATGCCAGTACTGAATTCCTTCACATGACGGAAATTAATCCTTGAATTCTCTTCAGGTAGCATGTTGTATGTCTCAGAAAGTGGACAAAGGCTTCATTATTTATAATTATTATTTATACTTTATAATTATTACTTATAATTATTTACATCCTGTATCAAAGGTTAAATAGACAGGCCTTTTTGAACTCACAAAGAATAATCTGTGCATCTCAGTTGATGCTTCTGTGTAAACAATCATAACAATATACTGCTTCACAGTGTGTTCACTCCCAGATGAATTATTCCACTTCAAGCCTGCCCTCCTTCTACAATGACACAGATACATGCATACATATATATTCGTGTTACACATAAATATAAACACACATAACTGAATAAATGAATCCTTGGAAAGATATTTATTGGGCAGAATATAGCCAATTATCTATAAAAGACAGAAACTAAATTCAAAGCAATGATAATGACAAAGCTAAATAGATATTTACCCATACATTTGCTTCCTTTCAATTTAACATCAATTCACACAGGTGAAAAACTGCCCTGGCTGAGATGCTGAGCAAGTCCTATGAAATGCTGCTCTGGTTCCCTGCTGGTTTACAATCCCAGCTTTTCAATGCAGAGCTGCTATTTAGACATCAGTATGTGTCTGAAGAGCTTTATGTTGTCTTTGGTGTTTCATACTTACAACAAGCCACTTTCATTAAGTGCAGCCCAATTTTAAACATTCTGTCCATTTATGTGAGACCTCTATAAATATCTGAAGGAGACCAGCTGACTGTTCATACTGACTCACCTAGCTAACATTTCTTAATTTTCTCCTGCTTCTCATCAGCCTCAGACTTTGTAAACAGGCTCCCTTTAACAAAACCTCAAAAGGGTAGATGTTTAGCAAAGCCTACATTACAAAAACATTTCCAAGATTTATTTTATCCCCTGTTTAAAGTGGAATACACACAGTCCCTTAAAATACCGTCTCTACTCAATTTGCTGCAGAAGTGTGAACATATTCTATAGTTCATTGTCAATCAGTGTTGACATTTTTTTTTTTTCCTGGAAGAACTTATGGCCCATTTCAAGTGTTCTCTAGACTGTTTGCATCTAAAAATCCTTTAATTTATACCGGGAGTCTGAATCTCATAAATTCTAAAACATTCACTTCTATTTCTGGAACCTCTCATTCAGGGAATCAAAGTTTCCTCCCACTTAGTATTTTTGCAAGGAATGATCGGACCAAGAATGGTTTTTTTTTTATATCCTTCTGAAGGATGTTATTATCGAGAAATTATAATCATACCTGAATACCTGTAGACAGCATTTCTAAATATCCATTATTAAAAAAGGGATATTTTCCAAAATACGCGTATCATGAAAGCTAAAGTATGCATTTATCTAATAGATTGACTTTCCTCTTCTTGCAGTAACTTATTATATATCTACATAATAGACATTAAATGGATGAATAAACTTTGGAAGATCTGATGTTTGGCTATACGTACAACCATCAATAACTATTTGTTTAGAACCAAAGACTCTACCCAGGGCCATTCCTGGAATGGCAGGAATTGGAGACCTGCTTCAAAAATCTAACAGCATAAGAACTAGTAAGGTATCTCTTTTGAAATCCAGCATTATGAAATTTACATGAAACTGCAAAAAAAAATTGGTACCTTGTAGAACAAATTCTAATTATGGGTTCATTATCTTGTTTTTTTTCTATATATTTCAACTTGACTTGAAATATCAGAGTATCAGCTTCTCTCAAAGGTTTTTATTCTTTGCATTTATGGCTTTTTTTTCAAAACAGCAATACAGGGTTAAAAAGCTTCTAAAATGTGCAACATAAAACAAACTTTTCAAAACTTTAAAAACTTTACTTCTAGAAGTTTTTTGGGAAAAAAAAGGCTTGTTTCTCCATTCACACAATTCTTTTCCTTTTCATGGACTATATACTTGAATATCTGGCATCTCTTATAACCAGTTGGAAACTTTAAAATGGCTTTGAAGAAATAAGACACCAAAAGAACACATTCTTTCTCTCTAGCTCCGATTTGTACAGGACTTCACTTACTTCTAGTATTAGACAGAAAGGACAGCATTAAACCAAAGGCCTCAACAGAGGAAAAAAGTAAAAGTTCACTCTAATATTGAGCTTTTCTGTGGCTTTTTCTGTCAGGATCAACAATAATTTTTAATTGCATTGAGCTGCAGAAGTTATACATTTAATTCTGCATCTAGTCCATAATTACTGCCCACTTTAGAAGGTGTTCCAGAGATGAGCGAGTGGGGCATACGGGCAGGAATAATGAGTTTATTGAAACATGTTCTAAACCCAGAAATGAATGATACAGAAGTGGGGGGTCAACACATGCCAAATTGTCCTCAAACATTCATAGGTATACCAAGAAAGCAAATATAATAAGCCATTTTCACCTGAATTTCTACCATTCTCTTATCCCATTTTGCAGCCTCTGTTTCTGCTTCATAAAGAGGTCTAATCTTAAGGAGTGGAGGTAGCTGTACCATTATTTTCCTTCCTTTCAATTCTGTAAGTGAGATTTATTTACAGCCAAGTTTCCCATAAGACCCCCTGGAACCGTTCAGGATCCCTAGCCTGAACAGTACTCGGGATGAAATGACATATCCTGAGATTCTGTCTTCATGGCAAATGTTGTTGGCATCGTTGTCAACTTAGCTTTAACTTTGAAATTGTGACTCTGCAGGCAGTTAATAAAATATAGAATAATTATAACAACGTATTTCCTCCTCCAAATATAGTCTTTCCTTTTTTAGCCTACCTAGCTTTGCTCATGACTAAAAATGACATGTTTTCCAACTCCTCCTTTCGTATCCACCACATGGGTCACTAATATTCGCTCCAGTCATCCATGTTACCATCTGTCACTGAATCTGAGAAGAAAAGGAAAAATGCTCTTCAAGCAGCAGCTAATGCTGGGCCAGCTCTGTGCCATGAGGTGTACTGAGGAAAAGCGCAGTTGGCTGCTCATCATGAAGCAAGCAAGCCCTGGAATAACATTTCTCTACTATTCCTCATATATATTGAAAGAGGCAGCAGTGAGATGGTTGCAAAAGGGTTCTGGGCAGAAAGATGTGATGTGCTCCACCATTCAAACATAGGTACTATGATTTTCAGCATTCCTTGTGATATGCATACATGAAATATGCTAAATTATGATACCTTCAAGATAGAGTATATGTATCTGTAGCCCAAGGACTGACAGCTGATCAAAAAATGGGGAAAACATAAGAATTAACTTATGCATACTTTTCTAGGGCATCTATATTTTTATTGTTGAGAAACAACTTTTTAAAGCAGTTAGAGCAGAACTTTTGATGCATTTTCTCTCTCTCTGATGCATTATACAATTAACAATGCAGTAACAGAGTAGCAATGCAGTAATCCTCTGGATTGCATAGTGAATAGACCTATATGAATAACTGATGGTTTTGCTTATAAAAAATAAATTTTTTAAAAGACCATATCAACCTGAAATAACAATACAGGATCTTTGGGTGAAACAAAAATAAACTTACTTTAAAAATTCAGACAATTTTTAATAAGAACAGAAAAAAATAAATGATGAGCTACACTGATAGGAAAGCTTGGAGATCACTTACAGTGAGAAGGTGGTGACAAATGTGGCTTTATGTTCCTCTACAAACAAATAGTTAGTACACTTGTTGTGGATTGACAAAATTCTGCCTAATTTCATTAAAAAAAGAGTTTCCTTTAATCCACTTTGTACATTAGAGTAGCTTTAACACCAATTGATGGCTCTTGTTTAAGGGTCAGATAAAGTCTCTCAAGCATGACCAATGAATTTTCTTGCTCCCTGATGCTCACTGAATGCCAAAGAAAGTAAGCCTTTGCTTCCTCTAAATTCGTAAAAGCTAATTTCTACAAATTTTATGAAAACATTACCTGTAAATGTATTTATGCTATATGGATTTAATTTTGTTTATATGAACATCTCTAGACTCTTCTCATGCTTTCTAGTGCAGCATGAATCTTTCTACCAGGTTCTTGCACTTAATATGAATGATGTGTTTTATTTATACTGCTATGGAAAGTAACCCAAAAGCAGAAGCAACTACTATGTGTGGTCCCTATTAATCACTCACACGTCTCAGAAAGATCTTACCTTTTTTCCTACTACTTTCCTTAGTATCCCTCCCATTAGAAAAAGAAACATCAAAACTGATGTATATAGTTACTCGTGCATATGATTTTCCAGTGCACAGCTGTTATGAGGACGGATATCTCTCTTATTCTGTAGTTCTAATATTTTTTCTTCCTCCTCGGCATCCTCTTATAAAATATCACACAATGAAAACCATCTTAGAGAGCCCGTTGTTATGATGCTGAGCAGTAACACGTTGCTTTCAAAAGCCACTGGTTCTCTGCGTGCAACTGCTGAGTCACAGCACCCTGGGTGGAGGCACCGTGTGTCAGGGGGAGGCACCATCCCAGCTGCTGCCCTGGGAATGTAGGTCCAGGAACATCACGGAGGAGCACGCTGTGTCGTATTGCGCAGCTGACCCCCATGCTGTGCTTAGAATTTGGAAAGGCTAGCCGGGTTGAGAATGCAAGCCTGCCCTAATTCTCTGTTCTTCTCAGATGCAAGCGATTCTGTAAGTTCTTCCCATTTCCTTTCTTCCACCATCTTGTCTATAGGTAAGAAGAATCAGATGCATACTATCAAAAACGTGACCTGTGATGAAGGCTTGTGGCTCACCTCATCGTATTCCTAAACAAAACCAAAACAAACACAGAAGATAAATTGCATCACCATCGGTCTAATATAGCTATCTTAAATTTCCATCATTTACAAAGTATAGTTGACATGCAGCAAGAACTCAAACCATGCATAAGGAATTGAACAGCTTTGTAAATTACTGTCCAGAAGTAAAACTTCAAAAAAGTGTTCTTAAGACATTGCGCGAGTTTCAGTTTGCAATAAATGAGTATAACTGGAATGGGTAGATCAAATTCAGCAGAGGATTGACTGATATGCACTTGATTTCTATCTGAAATTGATCCCAAAATAAATATATATGGTTAAAGACTACAACTTGTATCAGTCTTTTATTCAACACAAGAGCAAAATGAGTATGATTTAAATATCAAACCTGTGACTGTGGTCCATATTATATTCTTCTTGTGCACTTGTCTTTGTATTCTGGTAGGAGAGGGAATTTGGAACCTATCTCTTTGTTAAATGACAGAGGCCTATATTTATATCATATTTTATATCTTGAAAATCATGAACCTGAGTATACTTGGCCCTATAACCAGTGGAAATACTTGTTCAAAAGCAACGTGAACCAGAATCATATACAAACCATAGCTTTGCCTAAGGACAGACTGAAAAGTAATGGAGAATTACATCCATTGCTTGAGATAATCCATCATGAAACAATTATTTTTGTACTATGACCCTGGCCTTTGTTCATTAAAAGAAGTTAAGCAGCAGCTTTTATTTTATGCAACTCTTCTTTGCGAGTGTGGCATGATGAACAAAGCTCCTTATACTAATAATTCACACTTAAGCTATCATAGAATTATAGAAAAACATAGAGCCCCTGGAAAAAGCTTTAGACAGACCTGTATCACATGTCACAGTTGGTCAAAAATAATCACGTTTGAGCCACCATCCAAATTAACTCAGGAAACATTCAAAATGATTCCTATCTCTCTACTTGTGTAGACAGATCTGCAGACAATCAAGAGATCCAGTCGCAGATCTCCTCGACAGTAGAAATTATCCTCAAAGGTTTAGTATTTATAATCCTATTATTTTCTAATCCTATTATTGTAATGTTTGGATGAATTGAATGTATTTCCTCCTTAATCTCTGTGTGATCTCACATATTTCCCGTCAATGATGACTTCTGGCTGACCCTACAAATACTTCGTCCTTCAATACTTAAAAATAAATTGCTAGAATTGTTAGGGACATTGTATTTTCCACAGATGCACCTTGCTGTTAATGTTTTTTGGCAAAGCCAATAGCCTTATAATAGTATAGAGGTGTTTGATTCTCAGCTGATTTCCTTCAAAACATGCATTTTTGTCTTTAATTAACCCATAAGTGGCTACCATGATGCATTTTTTTAAATCATATTTGTGACTGTGTATGAAAAAGAGAAATATCTACAGAGTTGTTATATATAGCATATCGAAAAAAATGTCATGAGACTTTGAATTGCATGGATTTAATGCTATTTAAGGGTTTAACAGTGACATCATAAATCACAAGAAGGTATGAATTAATTCCTATCTTACCATAAGCCTAAGATAATGTCGTAGCCTCAATTTTGGAAGTTGATTATTTTTCATACCATTTGCAATTCCACTTTCATTTCCTGGGCCATTCTTTCACCTGCTTGCTTTACTTTGCCCTCTCCTCCTTTTTCATGATCTTCTGTTTCTACTTTTCTTTTTTGCAGCATGCTTCAGACTGCCCTACTTGAATGTGGTAAATAAAGTTTGTGGATTATTTGCTAATCAAAACCATTATACATCAGCAAGGAAACAGGGTGATAAGGCCATAAAAAAAGGGAAAGATCAGGCCTCATGACCTGAATACCATTGGAATATACAGGCAATGTGCCAAAATAATGAAATATGACAGACAGGTGACAATTCAAACATAAATGATGAGATTAGCTTGTACTTGACAACGGCATGTTTAATTCTGCTATCAACATACTATTAGAGTGTTATTTTCCCTTGTGATGGTTATGTAAACTTTGTTTACGATCTCCTGCAAACACTTTAGGCCTCAGTTCCTCTCTAACATTTAAATTAATAGCAGATAACCTTCCTTTTTTTCTATTTTCCAGCTACCCAGAAGAAAGATAGGGATAATCGCAAGAGAATTATAATGGTAGGATAGATTGATCTGGCATATATTTAGCTGGCCAAACTTGCCCTTTTAAAATTTTGTTCAACACCACCACAATACACGTATGCTAGCACAGTTCTATAAAATTAAATGTTTTGCATCAAATTATTTACAAAATACTTTATTCTTGGAAAAAAACGGCTACTTATGCAAATGATGAGTTGTCTCCAATTACCTAGGGTGTTTTATAAATATCAAGGACTTTCAGGTAATTGTCTTCATTGTACTCTGGTTTGTAGATGCTTGCTTTGCTCTCATCTTAATGAAGGAGAACTTCCTCCTTTTCTGTTCAGAGTCTACTAAACATAATTTATAATGACCAATGGCTCTCTCTATTACAGATGTCACCTAATGCATTAGTCTCCAGCCATTATATGCCAATAGTTTGTAACTGAAGCTCTCAATAGCAAAATTAAAGTGAAATGCAATTAATTACAGGAATTCTTAAGCTTTGCTTCAGTGCACTATTGGTATTTCAGTTCTATCCCATTTCTACCACTGCAGTTTCTAACCAGTTATGAAAAAGCACATTGCTACTCTCCAAAGTTTGCCCTGGCTCATGAGATAGTCTTGGCTGAAGTTGTAAAACTGGTATCATACTGGAATCCAGTACTGTCTTAAGGTAACAGAGATATGAACACTGGAGCTTCCCAAAAGAAGATACTGAGAGTTGTTAGATAGCACTACTTAACTACACCTAACATAATGTGCTATAGAGGAAGATTTGCATTTTCTGCACTGTCTGATGGCACATGCTGAGTTTTATGAATCATCTCTCAACTTAAATGACACAGTAGAGCAAACACACTTTTTTGCCTGCTTTTAACAGACCCCAAGTTCTTACATTTTCTTGTATAATGGCAGCAAATTATCCAAGGTGAAGGAGGTAAAGGAGACAGCAGGAGTGTGTGGAACATGTTCAGTAAAAGGGTGCACAAGTTATTTTATGAAAGGGATACATGCAGAAGAAAAAATACAGGCTTGAGGTTTAGCAATAATAAGGGAAGAAAGAACAACAAGAGAAAGAGATTATGGGTTATCATGAGTGGGAAGGAAGGCTTTTTCCTGCTGTAAAGCATCAAGGAGAACTTTGGGATATGAAAACAATTCGACTTTTTAAACAGCACTAACCTTAAGTATATTTGTCTTCATAGTGATTCAATATTCGCTCTGCTTTATGATGGGTATATTTCTTAATTAAAGCATGTTCTAGTATATTTCCTACATAAAAATGTTCAGAATAATCTTACTACTTAAAAACAAAAGAAAATCATACAAGATAATCTTCAAAGAAAAATGAGCAGAAAAATATTCAGAGTGAAGGAATGTGAGGAAGTATCTTCCTGGGGTAATTGAAAGAAATCTTATGTTAATTAATACCCTCAAAAACATATATCTGTGTTTTGTCTGTGTAGAAGGCAGCCCCTGACTTTATCCATACCACAATCTCACAGGAACCCTTCTCAGAACAAATTGTGAAAGAGCTCTAGATCTTGTTATTTGCTTATTTATTATTAACTAGCTAATTAGTATTGATTATGAAACCACTATATTGTTTTTTTTTTTCAGAACAACCAAGATCTCTGTAGAAGAAACCCGTGCCAGTGGCAGAAAAATCCCCTCCCAAGCTATCTTATATACCATTTGGATGAGTGGGGAAGTACAAATATGCCACATGTTTGCACTCAAAACACCACGAGATTAAAAGCTGGGCTTCAAAGAGTTCCTTTGAAAAAAACAGCATGGTGATTTTGATTTTTCTTTTTTCAGGATTGTTCTCTAGCATTCAAAGTGTCTTCTAGGATTCCTCGTAATATGCCACATGTGAGCCAACCCTGTTGCATGGTCCTAATGAGGAGTTGGCTGTATCTCACTGCACACAGGTATCTCCTCCCATAATTATTAATACTTGGGTCAGACCAAGCATTTATGCTGATTCACAAGGTAAACTTTCCGATGAGCCTTTATCTGAAATGGGTATAAGTCTAGGAAATGTAGTTTTCAGAAACTTCAATGTTTTCCAAAACACATTTAGACTGCAAGCTCTTTGAAGCTGTGTCCATTTGTTACAGATAAGTGTCAAGTAGAACAGTAAATTCACATTTGAGCAGGGCTTTTAGGTATTGTCAATAAATACGCAGCAAATAATATAACCAAGTGGCATGCTGTTACTGTCTAATCTCCACCTCAAATATGCTTGCATATGGATGGGACATAGATTCAATCTTGATTTCCCTTTTCTGTAAGTTTTTCACTAACAGCATACAGAATTAATTGCTTAGTGAGATTGCCTAGAGATGCAGATTATTGGAGAATTATGAAAGTAAATATGCTGTATGAAAAGTACTTTCTAGCTTCATAGACAATGTCTCTGGCAAATAGGTATTACTAGCACTTCCAAAAGATACCGAAACCAAGCTAGAGAGGAAAAGTAATTTGTCTAAAGACCATAAGAGTAATTTTCGGAGAGTGGAAATGTTAGTCACTGAGGACCACACTTCGCCTGTACTCCTAGCCAGACAGAGAAGAGACACAGCAAATATCTACTGTTTTTATAACCGCAGTTCCGGGACTCCACCTCGCCTGACAGCAGGTCAGTTTTTCTTCTTGGTACATCTGCCGTCAGCATGTCAATGAGCTCGCTGAGTCAGTTGGGAAGGTACCAGGACAGGAACAATACAGAACCATAATTAAAAAATAAGGACTCTTAAGGGGACACTTCACTGTGAGCTTTTTTCTATAAACTTTCCTTTTTTTTTTCCCACACAATCCAGCACCTGTAAATACTGTTTCACTTTTGCAATACTCCCAGATGTTGCAGTCAGAACACCAAGAATTCAGTGCAATTCTGGCTCCTTCTCATCCCTGCCAAAAATATACAGCATTAATGACTGATCCAAGTAGCTCTGTTGTTTAACAGCTCAAATATTGTAAAACTCAAAATCCACCAAACTATGTTTAAAGTCCCCAGGTTAAATCAGCAGTGCTTATTGAATACCAGGATTTGACCTATCTGGAGTCAACAGCTGAAGAGCAGACACACCAAAATCCAAGCAACAATGACCTCAGAGTTATGAGTATTTACCATGTGCTGGGTTTCCTGGTATGCTGAAGTCAAGGGGAAAAATCCACTCAACTAGTCCAACACTGAGGTTAACACTCCTATTAAATTGCTGGCTTTAAAAAGCATTGAAGTCAATGACTCTAAGTTGGAAAACATTTCACAACTTTCCTCTTTTAACAGTAGGAATGTTAATGGGAGCCCTAGGTAAGAACTGCAAGCAAATCTGAAGGTGTTTTTCAACAGCAGGAAATTCTTGTTCCGATATTGACAGAGGCACAAGGAAGCAGCAGCTGCTGCACAGGGGAAGGATATGTTTGAGAAAAAATTTGGAACAAGCAAATGAAAAAAAGGAGCAATTCACCTGTCATATGGGAGACTTCCTAACTATAATCCTGTTCCCCTGCATCATGGTAATCCCTCAGCTTGCTAGAGTTGACATCACATAGGAGAAATAAAAGGTGTCTGGTGACTTGTCTGCTGCAAACCCGTTGCCTCTGAGATCCTGATGTACAATGTCCTTTGAGGTTAAGCTCCCCTAGACCGTGGACTGAGTTGGAGCCCTTCTGTTCCTCTTCTGGTTTATCTTTAACCCTAGTCTTGAAAAACAAACCTAGAGTAAAAAAGTTCATGTATTACTCCAAAGTGGAGAGAGGATATCATACAACAGTGTTTACTGGAGGACAGAAGCTTGCTTCGTGCTTTCAGGAAGCCAGAGCAGTGCCTTGTACTGAGTCAAATGCCTACAGTAGGATGACAAAAAAAGCAAAGCTCTTTTCCTTCTCTTCCTACAGTCATAAATATAAGGAACTGCTTTTCCTCCCTGCTCTCTCCCCAGTATCCCCAAAATAGATTCACAACTCAGTGTCTCATGATTTAGGCCACTGTGCTGCCAAAATCAAAAAACAAAGTGCATGGAAAACACCACAGTGATGTTTCTCACTAGCTTAAGTTCCCATTTTTTTGGCTTTCTTTGATGCTGTCAGGTTGTGCAAGGTTATTTTTTACTTCTTCAAATCCTCTATCTTACCCGTGGCTGAAAGAAAGAAAATATTCTTTTATACCACTGAAATCTGCCCAGTTAATAGACCCAGGTGATTGCCAGCACGGTAAACACTTGCTACATCTACCAGAAAAAAAAAAACAACCAAACAACCAAAACCCTATATTTTTTTTCTTTCTGTTATATATTACATATTCCATAGATAGGTGAGATGGATGTGGAATATATTGATTTTCCACTTATCACCACATACCAGCAAGGCATATAGGCTCCGGTGTCACTATTACACAGAAGACAGACACCTCTGTATTTAGTTTTTATCAGACTTATATCGTAGGGTTTGAATTCCTCATCATCAATTAAGACAGCTGCAAGAGAAGAAACAGAATTGTATAGAGCTCAGCATGGAGCCATTTATTACCTAGTCCCTGGCCAGGAGATTTCCTGGTCCCCTCCAGTGGTTGGTGTGGGCACAAGCGCTGTCTCAAAGTCTAATGAGAATACTAAAGGAAGATGAAATTTTTTAATCCCCAATCTGTCTCTTAATAAGAGAGGAAAGCAGATTTGCAAATGGTTGATTAGGTTTGCAAACAGATCACTTCCTTTTCCACTTTTAGAGTTAAACAAATGGAAACAAGACAGCAGTATCCACAACAGGCTAGATGTCAATACATGTGCTCAAGGACAAAGTGATTTCTTCCAGGGGGATAGAAATCTGCTGCTTACAAGTGCAATATCCTTTCTCGTCCCCTTCAGTTACCTTAGAGCCCCACATGGCAACAGCAGCTCTATCCCACAGGCTCACAGAAGCTCTCCGGGCTCTGAAGTCTCCATCTGTCTCGATGGCCAAAGCCCTGCACCGAGCCTTGCAGGAGGCTAGTGAGCTTCCCCTGTGTACCAGAAACACCTTGGCTACCAATATAGCCCTTCCTTTACAAAAGCAAAATCATTTCTGCCCAGAAAACATGTGCAGAGCATTCCTCTAATGCCTTCAGTAGGTGGGCTCTCGCTGGGTGACCAGAACAACTGCAAGCTGAGGTCACCCAGCCAGGAAAACAATAATGTCTTGAGCCTCAAGAGTGCTGTAAGTCTAACATCAGAATTAAGGCTGCTATACTGTACTCAGGACGTTACAACTCTTGCAGCTGACCTCAATCAGCAGCCGTGTAGACCACCCAGGGGAGAGGGAGTGGAAGGAGTACAAAAGGTTTTATTAAACCCAAAAGAACAAAAAGAAGAGAGCCTTGAACCCTCCGACAAAAGGAGGAAAGTTCTCATATGTCAAGAAGCCAGGTGATATTTTTTTTAAACAGCTTTTCCCCCTCCTTTGTACTTCAGCCGCTAAAACCTGTCTCATATCTGCAGCTGCATGGGGGAGATCTTCCAACCTAACTCCCCTGACTTAAAAAAAATATTAATCTTGCAGCTGCTAATAGAGAGCAAAAGGACAGAGGACAGAGGAGAGAGTTTTGTTGAACTAAGTAGTGCAGGATGTAGAAGGAATTAGCTTGAGCACTCCATTGCTCATATGCTCTTGTATTTTCAGGCCGCCACAATAAATAGTCTTGGGAAGACAATTGTTGTAACAGCGTCTAAAGATAGTGTAGTTGGTATGTAGCATGTATTCGTAGTAATGTTGTTGTAGCCAGTGACATTGTAGCTCTGGGTAATAGCTACCATGGCAGCATTACAACTGGGAAGACACTGGATATTTTTTTGGTGGGAAGGATTTTGTAGTGTGGATAGGTATTGCAATGCAAGGAGCTGGAGCAGGTAACTGTTAAATATAATTTTCAGGATTCTGCAAAATTCATCTGAGAATCACCTGATTTTTGGTACTTTTAAGTGGCTTCCCTGGAGCAGCTTTCCTGAAACCATTGAACAAGCTGAACTTTGTTTTACAAAAGGAAATTAAGACATGAAAAATCAGATTCATCTTAGCTGATTTTAGGTGTGTAACAAAAACACTTAATTAGAATTGCAGCTGTCCTTGTCTTCCCAGTTACTCACTGGAGAAAGACATCAAAGGGCAAGTAAATCTATCTTTTAAATCTGAATTGCCTCTCAGAGGTCTTTCTCTCCACTGCCAAGCAAAGGAACCTAAAGCAATTACGATCTTAATTAGGTGTTTCTGTTTCATCCCACCCAAACTTCAGGGATATATCTGGACCAAAGTAACTACATGACTACCCAAGAAACACAAAGCAAAGAATGAGGCCAGAAGGCAGTCCTAATCTTTTGCCTGATTACAAACAACGTTATTTCACATATACCCTGGTTCACTCACAGGGAGTGAAGAGTGAATAACGAAGCTCAAAGGCTTCACTCATAGTTTTTCCAGACTTCAGTGACATTGACATGGGGAAATAGTTAAACTAACACAGCAATTTTTAAGATTTATTTTTTTAATTTAGAATGTTATTACCTTCATTACAGAATTCAAAAACTTCAGTCTGGATGGGCTGCAAATTTTCTAATGGTGACAGGCATCAATAAAAAGAACAGAAAGAAAATCAGTCTAACAACTATAAAAGTAATTGCTATGTAAGGTAACTATTGTAATATAAATGATCAGGAATTTTATCCACTGGGTTTTCACCTTGCTCATTTCTAGTAGAATAGGAAAATATAAAGCCTGCACTGAAAATGATAACATTGAGATTATTAGTAAAACTGAACTGGCAAGAAAAAGCCCTCATAGAAGGTTTATATCTTTCAGCATAATGTCCAATATCACAAAAGGCAGTGATTTTTTTCCTCTGGCAAGAGCTGCTGGGTCAGCCAAAGCAGGGTGTATTCATAATTGTCTGATGTCTGAAACTAGTAAAAAGATCTTTGAAACCTTGAAACTAGTGGAATACTTCCCTCAGAGTCTGACGAAACTGCCTATTATCCTTACCCCTAAATGCAGCATGTTATAAAAAGAAAGATTGCAATGAAAGGTTTCATGAGAGAAAGAGGATCCTCTCTGAAAACGATTATGGAGTAGAACTGGGTGACCTCAGGTTAACCAGTTAACCACTGCAGTTGGGTGATAGTTAAAACAAACAAGGACAGGATTCAAAAAATTGTTTTCAACAGAGCCAAGTTCCCATATGAAACTCTCCCTTTCCTGCTCTGGCCTCATTTTACCATACAGAGAAGCTGGAGAGGCCTAAAGGAGCATTTGGGACATGCTCCTAGAAGCAGCATCATGGAAAATAGATGTCAAAAAAAAGGAGGGGCGGGGGGAGAGAGGTGGAGTTTAAAGCATGGCTTCACAAGCTGCTGTGTGAGAATGAAAGAAAAGGAGGAGGGGACACCAGAAGGGACAGCAGACTGCATATTTCCAGATGGGGCAAAACAGGTGGCAGCCTCAGTGAGGTATAATCATAGAATCATAGAATGCTTAAGGTTGGAAGGGACCTCTAGAGATCATCTAGTCCTGCACACACAGGGTCAACTAGAGCACGTGGCACAGGACTGCATCCAAGTGGGTTTGGAAGATCTCCAGAGAAGGAGACTCCACAACCTCTCTGGGCAGCCTGTTCCAGTGCTCTGTCACCCTCACTGGTAAGAAATTTTTCCTTAAGTTCCTGTGGAACTTTTGATAATGCCTCAGTTTGACACCCAAGCCTGTCTAAATTATGGGTGGAGCTTCACAGCAGGTCAAAATGAAGAAGGAAACATGAATTCTGCGCTTTGGCATACCGGACCTGGGCAGAATTTCACATCTTTTTAAATGAGCGACAATACCAGCTGAAAAGGCAACACTGTGTGATGACTTGGATCCAATCAAACATGGGTTCACAAGAAAGTGGTTAATGGTGTGTACTCAATACTGAGGCCTGGTCTTTCCTGGGACATATCCTGTTTAGGATCTCTAACAATAACCTGGCAAAGCAGATGGAATGCAGTAGCATCAAGCTTATGGATGGGCTAGAACTGCAGTGTACAGTCTATATGCTCATTGGTAAGGCTGCCATGCAGAGGGAGCCAGGCAGGCCAGATGAGTGAGCTTACAGAAAGCAACAAGGGAGAAACACAAAATCCTACTCCTGCATAGGAGTACTCCTAACTCCTACTCCTAACCCCTGCAATGATTCAGTCTGGAGACTGACTGGCTGGTAACTGCTCTACCAAAATAGACCCAAGGGTCCTAGTGACCAGCTAAACGTCCATCAGCAATGCAACCTGGCAGTGATGAAGGCTAACAGCATAGCACATAGATTGGTACTGGAGCCAGGACAGGGTGGAACTGCTGAATTCATGGAAATCAATGACAATCTGAAATTGCTCAATGTGGTAAGTGTGACAGTTAACTGTGAAGAACCACAGGAAGGCTTAACATGACTGTGACTACACAGTAAAGCAGGATATGAAACACAACACAATTGTGATGCACATGGAAAAAAAGTCCTAGATGTATCAGTTCTGAGCAGATCCTTACCGGGACTCTTTGGGTTGTATTCCCAAGATTTTTCCATGCAAATTTGAGTTTAGAGGTAATCAGAAAAGAAAATCAAATGCTAGCAATGCTAAAAAATGGAGAACAAAACATAGGCTGACATTATGTCACTGTATAAGACTATGGCTCATGCACATCTCTGTTTCTCAATGATATGTAGTGGAAATACAAAAGGCCCTGACAAGCAGAAAAGGGATGACTGAAAGTACAGATTTCTATATGAATTTATATTAATCCTATATGAATTATATTAGTTTCCATATGAATTATGACTAAATAAAAGCCTGGAAAAGAGACTTGAACAGGGCAAAAATTAGGCAGATGTCTCCATACAATGAGTGGTATGGAGAGGGGGAAAAAATGACTGACACTGTAATGATAGAGAATGTCATTTCTAAAGAAACAGAGGCATCGAAAGAAACAGTGTTAGTGAGTATCAGAATAAACAAACGATTGGAAATAGGTCTCTTGCCAGAGAATACTGGGGATGCTGTAAGTTTACTGAACAATTTAATGAAAGAGAAATCTATTGAGGATTATACAGAGTATGACATAGTTTTTATATAGAAATCTTATCCAAATTGGGACAAGCAATCTCAAGCAAAAGAAAAATGAAGGCTGGGAGAGTACTAAGGGAGACTAACATATTTGCTCAATTCTTACTCTTGCCTGGGCATCCCTTACAGCCACTAATATGTGTGGAAGTGATCTTTCATCAGAACCGTGTGGCTGGTTTACCTTCACGAAACTTCTTTCATTATCATAGTGACATGTTCCTCTTGTATGTTGTTTAGTTAGAAGCCCTTTCTCTGGAAGAATCTGGCTGCTTGTGTACCTACATAACAACAAAGCATTTAAGGTTTTGAAGCCATGTAGTAAAATTTAGTGAGAAGTCACTTCTACGCCTCTGCAAACAACCTGCAAGAAGGGATTATCTTTTAACACTTAACAACTAGAATAGAGCTGATTGCTGTGAATTACACATTGCCTTATTTTTGGATCAGTTGTTTGTGAAAACTTTTTCATTTGTAAAACATATTTTTCTGTCAATATCTGCAAAAGAATAGAGACTATTTGCCATTATTTAGCTAGTTTGACTTTTCAGAAAGCAATAGGAACTCTATCCAGAACCTGAATTCAGAATACTCCTTTGAAAACAGCCCTGAAATATCAACCCTTCCTACACTTTCCTAATTAGAACTGCACATTTCCCTAAACATTTACCTTTCAAGAGATACTGCTGGAGGACGGAATAAAAAAGATAAGTGGATACATTTATGCCTTTACTAATTTGATATTCCTTTGAGTGGAAGGGTTCTTTGGTTCATTTTTGAGTTCTGTGTATATAAATCCACAAACCTAGCCTTTAAAGCATGCCATGTACAAAATAAAACTTTCCCAAGGGCTTGTACAAGACTGTGGAACAAATCCCAGAAAGGTAATTGAACAATCTTTGCAAGTATCACCATCTTGTGCTTCCAAGGCAAGAAGAATCTCATCATCTTAATTTTCCAAGAAAAACATTAAATGTGCATTATAAAACAACAGAAACTCACATCCTATCAAAACTGTAACTTACTCTGCATGTACATTCCCAAGAAGAGTATGAGAGAGAAAACGGATCACAAATACTACTTACAGTGTTTAAAGCTCCAACTGAAGTTGCTCAAATATCCCAGTACTGTGAGTAGAATAAGACCTGAATAAAACAGAAAACAGACAGACAGAAAAACATAAAAGATTAAAAGGTTGTGTGAGATTGTGTGTGGCCGGAACACCAGATTCAGGCAAAGCAATTCATGTTTTTTTTTTTTGCAGAAATATTTATTTCCCTATACCTGTGTATATACATGTATATAGTACAACCAACCACTCACATACACAACAGCCATGATTAAAATATTGGCAATTATTTCACAGGTACATTTATTATATGACAGTTAAACTACATACATATGTAGCTGTAATATGTATACATTACAGCTAAACTACATATATGAAAATAAATACCTTTTAGAGCTAATCCAGCCTTGGATTTTGACTTTTTATTTCCTTAAATACAGCAAACTTCCTTCAAAAATCTGTGCTTGCTCTCAATATTACATTTTTAAAAAGAACAAATACAGCACATTGCAGATCATTCCTATCCAACTTGTTGTAATCTTTAGTTCTTTAATCTTGTGTCACAGCTGAAGGTTAGGTTGACCCATGTGATTCACAGTAAAACAAGCAGCGGGGAGAAAAAGCTAAGAAGATTCTTGTGATAAACCGTGTTTAATTCTGTTTTGGAGAAAACAATCATCTCTCTCGGTAGGATGATGGCTGAAAACTGCAAAAGCTCACACAAATATACAGTGCTGTATCACTCTAGGTTTAATAAAAACAATTTATATGCAGGGTAGTGAACACGAGGAAAGTTATGGAAAACATTTCTCACCCAAGGACAGAGTACCAGATGTGCTAAGACTTATGGGAGCAATCAAAGGTGGCCAAGGCTCTGCTGTGGGCCTTATTAAGTTAGACTGTGATCCAGCACCTTCAACTTATTAAGCTGTCGGGAGTTTCAGTGATTAAAACCAAAGAAAGGTCAGTCACAGACCTTCAGAATTTCCCTGGACCGGTATTTTCTTCTAGGCCTTAGACCCTAATGAAGACACTTCACTTGATACGTGGATTTTTTTAAATTGGTCTTTTGAGCTGGATTTGTCCATAGCTTGAGAAAATCTTCAATAGATTTTGCTCCCTCAGAACTCTGCATACAGTTATCAAAAATCCTAACCAATAGCAAGAGATGAGGCCTTATAGGATGGCTTTGCATATCATCAGTGCAAAGATCAAAGGAACAGGTTAATGGGGATCTGGAGAAGTTTAATTATGTCCTAGGTAAGAAATGAGGGTTAGTGGATGTAGGTGGGGCTGTTATAAATAAGCTTTCAAAGCTCTGATAGCTGAACTCTAATGTTTGTAAAAGGTATAATAAAACTGGTATTTCTTATGGATTTAAGGTTGCCAAAATCAACCTACTAGTCCTAAAAAAGCCACACAGCAGGAGCAGACGTAATGTTCTCCAAGTACACGTGATGTCGTTCTATTTTTCTGAGCCGTTCTGAGGTGCATTAAAGGTTGTTGTTTCATCTACAGGGACACATATTACTGCTTACAAATCCTTAATTATAATACTACCATGCAGTATTTTTTTAATTCAACCTCTTAAACTCTGATATCTGACTGAGGTAAAAAGTTAGCAAGTTTGCAGAAGTCTCTTAATTATCCACATTTTTTTTTTGGTGCTACCTACATCAATTCTAATGGCACATTTAAGGAGAACTAGCACTTCTACTTCATACAAGTCCCTCTTTCTCACAAGCTTTTAAGGTAGTTACAATAATGAACTGTGGCAACTTGGCACATGGTGACAGGCACACAGAGGAGCCTGCCTTGCATTTATTTTATAATATCAATGTATTAAAATCAAGATGGCTGGTTTTGCATTGTGAAGATAAGGAAGGAAGTTTTTGTACCCTTTACAATCTAATAAATGAAAGCGCCATTCTGTTATAGAGAAAAACATGACAATTATAGTAGGTCATGATTCATACACCATTTTGGTATCCTCTTATGCATTTTAATATTGGGGGATATTAATTGTTCCTGGATAACTGCAACCCCTTTGTAGTCTTTTTGAATATAGCTATTCATGTAACATATGTAACATATATTCATGTAACATATATAATGACTTTATAACAGTCACTATTGCATAGCAGATCAATATGAAACCATAAAAAGAACTTTACATGATAGGATCTAACCCTCAGTCCAAGAAACTCTGAAGTTCTTAATCCCATTAATTAGAACAAAATGTGCATTTCCATCACCTCTAGAGGATTCAGTTCTCATGTTATAATTCTGCTTTTTACTCGGTGAATTAAAGGATCCTGATCACACACATAAGTGGCACAGCAAGCCAGGCACTGAGCGGTGGCACTAGTGCTTTGAAGCCTGGCCAGATAAAGGTTTGGCTGGAATCCCAATACCCCTTGCATTTTGATCAAGTGAAAAATCACTCTTCTGAAATCAACAGGAGCCTTGCCTTTCACACACGTCTTAGTTGACTCATAACAAGCTTGAGGGTTGGGAGATAAACTCATAGGATTGCACAGAAGTTGAGTGGCGTGAGTACGAGGGAAACTGGAAGGGAACAGAGAGAAGGTGTGATTGGGAACTGGGGTGCTCAGGAGTAGTTGTAATGTTTACTGTGGAGCGAAACATTGAGTAGTTGCTTCTGCCAAAGGAAGCCAAATATTGAGGGGTAGGATCTGTCACTTTGGGGTGATGAGGGAGGAAGAAGTGGCATTATTCTTTCTGCCTGTCTCTTTTTTAACCATACGAAGCAGTTCTCAGTTGAATGAAGATGGATTTGTGGTTACTGTAACTGACTGCACTCAGGATTGAAATCTCACCTACCACACTGGATTGTGTTCTGTTCTTTTCCATTCAGCTTTTCACTAACTCAGGAGAAATACATGAATAAACATGGCTGGTCATTTTAAGTTGAGCTTCAGGTTTACTTTGTAATGCATACACATAGTAAAAGCTGGGCACCCTATACCCTATAGTGTACACTGGGGATGAGAAGACTATATGGCTTTTCGCTCAGCAGACTCTGAGAGAACGATGTGCCTTTACCTTCTACAATCTAGCCGAGTTCATGGAGTGCTTGGCTGCAACATTTCAGTCATTTTTAAAGTGGCTTTGCTGGAACCAGCAAGGAAAACCTGTCAAATTTGGCTAATTACATAAGGGTTCATATCAGTGAAACTCAAAGGGCAGGGCCACTGAAATGTGAATAGCTTCCTGGGACTGGAAAAGCCTTGGTTCATGCCATTCTATATTAACCTAGTAGACCAGAACGACCCCTTCTGAACTGCTTGGCTGGATAAACGCAATGTACTTTGAAAGAATGAACAAATAAATATTTACAGTACCTACCTAATAGACTAGAACAGGTTCTTTGGAACTATTCTACTATTTATCAGTTTTTTTTTTTTTCAAAGATGTATGAGGCTTTTTAATAAATAATTTTTGCTATCTAAGAAGTCTTTTTTTCTACCACTTATTTTCAAGCAAATAAATACTAGTCAAAATCTCTCCCTTTTCCTCCCTATAAGTCAGGTATTTCTTGTGAAAAATAAGTGACCCTATCATTTCAGAAAACCTACTCCTGTAGAGCAAAACCTTGAGCTTCTGAAACACACAGACACACAAAAGTCAACATTAAGGCTGACATTCCATTTCAGTATTAAGTCATAGCATACTGATTTTTTAATATGACAGGAAACCTGTTATTAATAGTTCTCACTCACCAGACAATCCCACTGAGATCCCTTTGTGATAAGTAAATGAAGTCAATCCGAAATGTCATGGCAATGGCCTGAAGAAAGATGGGAGAAAGATATCACCGAGATAAGTATTAAACAAAAAACAATAGAATACTTTCCAGAACTAATAAAACAGCTCCTCAAATAACCATGATGGACTTGGAAACAGCAGATTTAAGGGTGCGCATCTGTGAGCAAACAGTTCTCTTGCTGTGGCTGATCCGAAGCACTTTTTTCATTTCATAGGGCATTCACAACAGTGTTACTCGTGGGGTGACACATGGGAAAAAAGTTCATCTTTCTCAACAACTTGGAAAATTCAGTGTGAATTAGGTTTTGCCCAAGGAAGGAGAAAACAGCCTCTTCGGGAAAGAAAGGATGACAAAGTTTAAAGAAAGCTGCTACCCTACCCTTGAAATACTATCCTACTTTATTATAAAGTTGAGCCACTATATCCAGCAAATATACAATAAAATCTATTTACCGCATGTTTCTGTATTATTTACAAAAGTCCTGTCTGATAGACCAGTTCCATCGCAGAATTACGCTGATTAAAATATAATTGAAATGCTACTGATTTTTTTCTATGCTGCCGCATAGTGTCTGCTTTGGGAAATGTAATGTTTCATGTATCTGGCACCAACTTTCTTTTTTCTTATGAAACTAAACACCTTCTTTGACACACAAACACTTCAAGTGTTAAAAGAAATATTAAGATGGAGAGATTCTTTTTAGCTTTCAGCCAAGATCAAGCAGCCTTATATCAAATAGCAGCTTGTAACTGCCTTATGAGGGGTTAGAGTGGATATCATTCATACTTTAATTAACTCAGCTTCCAACTGTGAGTACATACAGGATATTTCCTTCACAGGTACAGCTTTCCATTGAAGTCCAGGCCTACCTAATTCTGTTAACCTGCAGCCATGGTGCAATTTAAAGCAGCTATTTCCCTTTTTCTTTTAAATCTTGTGTTTAATGATGTCCAACAATCATATGAAAGATCTGTAACAAAAATTACAGATTATTACTGCCATTGAGCAGGGAGGAAGCTGGTATTTATTGTTTTTAATACTCTAATAGATGCCTTAATAATTTCAAATGGTATTCTGAAGTGTTAAGCAAGTGAGGAACGAGACAAAATTGGGGGAGGGCAGTAGAAAGAAAAAAATATCCCTAATCAACTAAAAGATGTCAACTTCCTTTACAAAATAATATCATTTTTGAAGATAAACATCTGTGAATCACCTAATGTAAAGTAGCCGTATTTCCCATTCCCTATGCTGCCTATAGAGGAAATTCACTTTAGCAGAGACAAGTGGCTTCTGAGTAGTTTTGAAGCATGCTTAACTTGTGGATAAAAACATCTGATTTATCTCAATATCTTGATTATATTTTCCATCCCAAACGTTTGTCATAAACCATGTCGTCATATGGGTTTTCAGAAATCTCTACTGAGCTGCTGGGATACAGCTTTTACTCTGGCTTGCCATTAGATCTTCATAATTAATAATCCATTCTTTTGACTTTAAAGAAAATTTTTAAAGTCTTCTAATACTTTTTAAGAAAAAATATATTACTGTTTCTCTTCATACATGCAAGTACATAGTTTTACAAAATAAAGATGTTGAAACATGCATCTTTTTTGGTGGGGGGGGCTTTCCTCAAATGTTGCTTTTCAAATACTCTCAGCTGCCTGCTCCCCTTAAAGACTGATGGCATCCAGCCCATAAAAAGTAAGATGGAGCTCTCACATATTCACCTTCTGTTCAAAGTTCATTTCTGCAATACCAGATCTGTACAAGACAGCAGCACAGCAAGGTAGCCAGGGTCACTATGGCTCACTCAATAATGGGGGTTGTGTTTTGCAGTGGGGTGGGAACTCTACGACCTCCCCAGTCAAACACCAATCTTCTGAATCCACTGCTGGTGGGTTGCTGTGGTAAATGAAACATGGAATATTGGTTTGCAATGTCATGTGTGTGTGCCCACAGTGCTGGGGAAGCGCTGTGGCAGCATGGCCAGAGAGCCTCTAATGGAAGAAAATGGAAGGAAAAATCCCAAATGAAATCAAGACTACATTAAGTTAATGGTAAAACTCCTATTAGGCTTTAACAGAAACAGATTTTTACCTTCATTGTCTACAGACTCCACTATACTAAATGCACAAGGTTCAAAACCCTTATTTTAGTCCAGGATCTTGCAGAGTTTACATGGAAGGAAGGCAAAACTGCTGTGTACTGGAGAGCAAGTAGGTAGCCTGGAGCCCAGCCAGATGCCCAGATTGCTCACACTAATGTTCTGATGGGGACTGGGAAGAATGAGGTACAGTTTACCCCAAAGGAAGAGGTAACACATTCCATTTCCAATTCAGCACTTTAAGAGTACATTTACTGAGATTGCGTGCAGGTAGTGACTGCTTTCATTAATGGTGACTTTTTATAGTTAATTTAGAAAGACAGAGAAGTGAAGCATTTCCTGTATACTTGCTGTTTGTAGCAAGGGATCTCTCACTAGTCCAGTTAGATATTGCATTTATCACCATAGCAAATGGTTTATGTTTAAAAAAAAAGAAAAAGAAAAGCAAGAAAAAAGGATGCAATTCCTCTTGGATGTAAGGCAATTCTGCAGTTTATTTATGTTCCATTCCATTTAGTATGCAGTGTGGGCATGGTGCCACACTGACTTTTAACCCTAATAGAGAAAACACACAAGTCGCCTGTGGGCCTCTAGGGAATGTAGAGCTTTAATGGCAATTTGAGTGTAAAATCTGGTCTCTGGAAGAAAGGTCACCACATCTGCATAACCCCCTTGAGTCAGGCTTAGAGCCCTGTCTGCCTTCAACTAAAGAGGCATTTTCCTGTATCTTAAGGCTGCTTTAGTTTGAGGTACACAGAACACATGACACAATCAGGGGAACTGAATGATGTTTGTGCATGTTTGACTGCACTCTGCATCCTAAGAGAAGACTTTTGAGAAACCCAATCAATACTACAACCATGTCCTGAACAGCAGCTATGTTGTTTCATTTTGCTACAATAATGAATTGAAGTCTCACAACAGCACCTATAATAAGCACGACTCAGCCCTTGATATTCAATCACCTTTAACTGCTTATATCTATCTAAAATCCACAGTTAACTATAGTTTTACAATACCCCACTGGCAACCTTTTATGGCCCTCTACACAAAAAATGCAAAACTAACAGAATGCCTTTCAATGCCATACATGCTTTGATCCAAGGCAGACTATTGTCCCTTTCTGTTGAAAGGTAGCATAAGGCATTCAAGACACTGTAAAACAGAGCACTTCATTTTCCAGGCAGAGGGTTTTTACCCTTCCCTTATCAGATGTTTGTGTGTGACCACATTCTTATTTTTATTTCATGCACTTAGGGTCTTCTACATCTATTAATCTATTATTATACTATATCTATTAAAAAAAAAAAGGGGAGCTTCAGGAGCTATCAGGAACTAACTATAAGGAATCTTCAGCAAAGGCACTGTCTGCTTTAATATGGCATTTAAATTCTAATTTTAATGCTTAACCTTTTAATTTCCGGGCAGCTTCCACGACAAAGCTGACAACATCATCAAAAACAGACCGTTGAGCTGGGTGAGCTACCAGTTTTGCAGGACAGCTCTCACTTTGGCAGGATGCTTTGGCTGCTTCAAAAAATTCCCTCCAGTTAGAAAGCCACAGGGCTGGGAGAGAGAAGTGGTGACTGCAAAAATAAAGAGAACAAAAGAGAACAGAGGAATAGCTTGAGCACAAGCTTCACATCAAGCATGCTTTGACTCTGGACTGGGTTTGGGGCTCTGTGATTTTGTTCAGTTTGGTGGGGAAAATACTTAAAATCACAGTTGCCTTCTGAGCTGTTTGTTAAAACTCTCCCTTTCCTCATTTCCCAGGCAGCCTCTGCTCCCTCCATCTGCATCCCCTCCTTTCTCAGCCTCACCTTTCCTCCTGCCTCTCTCACTCCGTGCATCTCCTCTGCGCAGGCAGCACCCTAGCAGGCTCCCGTCACTACTGACCCCAATCTGGGAACTCATCGATACAACAAATTTGTCTGGATTCAAGTTCCTGGTGGATCTAGTTTTATTTCTTAGAAGAAACTAAACAATTTTTTAGATGAATCTGTTGTATTCATCAGTACTGAGATGGATTTTGAAGCCCAAACACCCTTTCAGCATCAACCTCTGAAAAGGGGCTTCTCCTATAATAGTCATGCTAAGCTAGATCTGTCCAGGCAGAAAATTGACAGGACATTATAAAGAAAAGGAAAGTTTTGCTAGTTTCGAGAGAAAAACTAAGGCAGAATTTTGTGTACTGACTTAGAAAATCATCAAATAATTAATTTCCCATCTTTGTCAAATCCACAGGATCATTTCTCTCTTACATTCCATTACTTCCACGATCAAAACTCTCAAAACCTTCCCTGTTTGGAATGTTGGAGGAGCAACATTGCGACACTGAGAATTTCAGAGTTTAGATTTCCTTTTAGCACCAGAAGGACGGATATACATTAAAAAAAAAAAAAAAAAGAAAAAAAAAAAAAAAAAAAAAAAAAAATTAAACTTCATGCTTAAAGCTAAAATGATCTGTTGTGTCAAGGATGGTATAACCAAACTTAGCTTTTATAATAAAAATAGTGTCACGTCCAATTTCCTCTCCTTCCTCCACTGAATGCTGAAATGTTTTGAAGTAGCAGACAGCTGCAGTGCAATACAATCTGCAGAATATCAGCAATATTTTCAAACATGTGGTAATGTTTTTCCGCAGACATAAAAGTGACCCAACCCTAACAAGGAACCAGACGGTTTCCAAACTGATGTTAACTTTGACAACTCCTATAGATTACTCGAGATTACTAACTTTTCCTAAGACTTGAAAGGAGCACCATGCTTGTCTTCATTCTAGCTGATAAGAAGAAATGGCTGTTTCTAAAGCCAGACACGAACATCCCAAATTGCGGTTTTGAGCCACATGTGCAAAACACCTATATTAGTATGAATTAACATCTAGAAAAGATTGTCAGAGATTCCAGCTGAAAGCTGGCATTTGCATTGAATCCTTCTTCCCTGCAAAGCATTTGCTTACAAATTACCGTGATTATCATTAAACAGCATAGGCATCTTTTAAGAACTGCATTTTTGTCAATTTATTAGACTTAATACTTAAAAATTAATAACACTTGTGGGAGGTATGCGGGACAAAATTGGAGTGTCAGGAAACTACTGCTTTATGCCAGCTCTTGAATTAATGCTTTTTTGCTTTTTACTAATCTGAGACAAACTACATTCCATTTGATTAATTAATGATGAGAAGTACAAGGATGCCAAGAAAAATTTAAATTGTGTTTTGAAATGACAAATATTTGTCTTTTTGATATTCCTTAGCACAAGTATGAAACAGAATTTACTGAAGTTCAGCAGCTGTAGAAAAATGTTCCATGGCTAGAACACAGAAATGATTTAATAAGTTCTATGAAAAGTCAATTTGCATGAGATCAGCACCTAGCCTATAACGGGTGGTAATGGATTGTTGGCTTGATTTTATACCACTTGACATCAGATTACAATACACTGAATAAATGTTAACCTATAATCCCTTTAGTAAAAGCTGGCATTGTTTGTCTTCTCTTGTAGAGACCACATTGATTTTCTTTTATTGGATGCTCAAGCACTGCACCTCAGATTGATTACTTTGAATTAAATGTGCAGGGAACATTTTTATTATTCTCAAACAGGATTCTTAACATTAAAGTGATGCTTCCTCCCTTCCGCCCCTGCATGCTGCTAAAAGTACATTCTCCGATTTAATTTGGATTTCTTTCATTTTCCCATTTCTTTTCAGTGCTGCTGTGATGTCGACCCCTGCTCTAACCCTGTGCCCCTTGACCCTGGCACATCTGACCAGTGAAGACTCTAGGGGGGGCAAATTAATAGAAGCATTGCTTGTTAATTGCATAAGAGCAAAGCCAAGAATTCATCACCTCAGTCATGGCCATTGCTTCCCTTTGACCCCTTTCTCCCACAAGGCTTTTGCGCTTGGTCACATCTGTGGTTTTTCTATATCCTACATATTTGCCATATAATTATTCAGCATCAAACCTTATTAATCAAATCGATGCTGTGTTTTAAATGGAAATTGCTGGATTAATACAAGCATTCATTTCATCCTGAAAATCTTGATGGTTTTAGCACATGGAATCCAATTGGAATATAAAAGAAGGGATGTAGAGACCTGATTGAATTAGGAGAGGCATGCTGCACATTAAATTACATATGCCAGCAGGGGTCCATGCTTTTATAGTAAAATACTACTGTAGAGTATATACGTCTTACACTTCCTGTGATTTCTTTATACTGGTCAGTTCTCTGGTGCTGTAATGGCTATTTATGTCTATTTATATTTAAAATACCTAAATTAAATAGGATCTTGCATATTACAAGCATTTGTTTCATTTCAGTGACTTTAAATATTTTGTCAAAGAGTCAATGGTAATAAAATAGCAAGTTACAAGTTGCTGAATTTTCCAGTTTATTTAAGGAGATGTTGTCTTTTTCACCATGTAATATATTTTTAATTATAGATGAATAAACTGTCAATTACCAAAAATTTTGATAATTAAAAAAAAAACACAAAAGAAGGAGTGGCTCTGTTATCATGCCCTAAATGGGCTAAATATATGAAAAAACTGCTTGCTACTTGCCCAGTTTCATGATTCTGACCTTCTTTCACACCTTCCAGTGTCACCACCTTCCTGGTGGAGAAAATGGGCACAGGATAGAGGGGTTGAAGCTTAGGAAATGAATAAATCGTAAACAAATTTATCCACAGATGGGTGACATTACACACAGATTTGGTGAGCAACTCATAAGATTTCACATACAGATGTTTTTTAAACTGGCTTAGATAGGTATTCCCATTGAAATCCATATTCTGTAAGGATTTTCTGTAACCTATTTACTGGGCCATGCTGTTGAATGCTTGCTATCAGGCAGTGGAGAATAAATCAACAAATGAAAAGCTACTATCATGACATGTAGAGGCATTTAAATTAAGTCTGGAACATCTGAGCACCTGAAGAACAAAGGTGACACCCCACCTCTTGATGATAGACTAGATCCTATCTAGCACTCCAAGATGTTCTGAAGAACTTCAGTTCCTACTTTTACATTGAGAGTTAAGGACACAGTTTAGCACAATGTTCTCTGGGGAACCTATTATTAAACCTGGCCTCTCTCCCACTTTTTCTATTTCATCTTGTGTATATCCAAAACATGAAATCTTGTTCTTTGCTTTAATAAAATTCTGCTCACATGTCTTCATAAGCTATATCATCAGTTATCCTATATATTAAGGACTTAGTGTCCTTGAGTATCACCAAGTGCTGTACTTAAGGAAATCAACTTTCTTTTTACTGTTTGCTCAAAAAATAAACTGGAAAGTAAGCACTCTTCAGTGGAGGAAACTCTCTTCCAACTCAGCTTGAGCTCTACCCATTTCCAGGATCACGGCACACAGCAAAAGGGTGCATGACAAACTCCGTGGATAGCAGTCATCAGTAAAGATTTCTGCCTGCCCCTATCCTCAGCGTGGCATGTTAATTCAGAAAAGATTTATATGAAAAATCCTCAGAAAATGCATTCTGTAAGTAATAAAATGATGTGTTATCATGCAAATCCTGTCTTAATACAAGATTGAAATTACTCAAGATGTTTACACCAGCGTAGTAATGAAACTGCATTTGGCAAAATACAAAAACAAGTTACTATGGTATATGTTATGACATAAATTATTTTATTTTAATATGTTCCCTGTCAAATTAGATGAATTTACCTACCAAACTTTATACATAGCTCATGATTAGTTGTAAAAGAAGATTAGTTATAAAATAAGTCAGCTTAACATCCAGACATGGGATTTTAATAACAACTTGATATACAAAGACTGTCAGGTGCTGTCTGCTAGTGTGAAATAAATAATACCCTAGACCCTTTACTGTAATTAAACACACGCTCCACATACACGATTCTAGGTTGGTTCACATTGGAGCAGACCAGAAAGGGCTCCAAGTGGCTCTCCGGGCTCTGCAGGTGCCAGGGAGCTGTTCCTTCAGCACTGCTGTACCTGGAAACTCCAGGTGACTCCCAAGACTCCTTCAAATATTGCAGCTAATTAAGTGGCAATCTTTTCCCTAACTCTAGACAACTTAAAACAAGGTGGCTATATGATCCTGTCAAAAGAGATGCTTTTCATGTCCTAGGGTAAGAATTCTTAGGAATTTTTCAATAAGAATCCCCTCCCATTGAGAAAGTCACATATTCAGTGATACAGACATAGTCATTACTTTTTCTAAGATTTTACGTGAAGCATGTTTTCTCTAGCTTGATTTTTCTTAACTTACCAGAAGGACAAGAATCAATATCTATTTTTTAATACTCCTGGACTCAGAAAGTTAGTGTCACTGATATCTCAGCTATGCCATTAGCCCCATTTGCCATTCACTCAGTTTTAAACAAAGCAGTGGGAGTAAAAGCTTAAACGTAAGCATACATTTAAGTTAGCAAGATTTGAGCACATTATTTGAAAGATTTGCTAAACAGATATGCTAAATAGATTTAAAAGACAAGATTTGCTAACTGTTGCATTGAAACTATAGTGGTATACTGTAAATTGTGGCATTTTTTCCCTCCCTGTAGCACACAGTAGGTGTTATTTTCAAAGACGGCGACCAAATAAAGCGACCAAATAAAAAACACCCTCCAACTTATTGGAGGCCTCTTTCCATAATGAAGTGAAATTCTTCACAATGAATAAACTTTGGGAGCAAAAGGGATGATAAGAGAATAAATGCCCTGTATAGGAGTCTGCGAATTATGTGTTGCAATGTGATAGAATCCAGCTGAATAAATAACATTCAAAGGAAGAGCTTTTCATTCTCCTACCACTACAGTACAAATATAATGGAAAGCATGTTCTAAGAATATAGTCATGCAGATAACAAGCTATAAAACATACAATGAACCAGCGAAATCTTTCTGAAACAAATAACTGATAACAGCTAAACATTTTTCAAAGAAAATATTTTCAAAGTGCTTATGTTTTATGTTTTGCCATTTAAAGAAAAAAAAACTTAAAATGATAGATTTGTGCAAATTGGGCACATTCCTCACTTCCCATTTTGTTATGCTATGTAGAGATGGGAAAATCACAAATTTACACCTATGCCTTTCTGTAAAAGATGTGACTAAGGACTCTATAAGCCAAAGTGATATATTTCTCTGTGCAATATATGCATCCCTTTCACAAGGATTCTAACATGCTGACATTGTGGAGGAAGACACTTGAAATAATCACACAATAATTTTCTATCAGTTGAACATGTAAGAAAGACTGCCCTTTGATACAATCCCAAGTTTTTAATATACACATTGCAAGATTTGAAAAAAGGAACAATGAAGCAGGCTGAAGGTTTAGACCAGCCTGATATCCCTCCTCACACCAGCTTCTCAGATAGCCCAGGACATCTCAACAAACACTTGAAATGCTACCAAACCCTGGCCGCCACTTCACATGATTTATGATGTCATTAATGTCAAGCTATCAGTGGGCAATAGTAAAAGAGACAACAGCAAAGCTGACTAAAAACAAATAGTTTTGATTAAACTCAAGGACGTTCAGTACAGCTTTCAGGAAAAAGGCATTCATCATTTCCGAAGCTGACCTTGTTTTTTTTTTTCATCCCAAATGCAAACATAATGCATGTAGGGATTCCAACAAAATCTTTGAAGTTAAATTCACCCTTTTTTTTTAGGCAAAAGTAATCAAGAGCAGCACGAGGACTTGCTTTTCTGTGGGGTCAGTTTTGTTGACAGTTGCTCAACACCCTAAAATTTGTATCTCATTTTCCTACAAGATACAAAGACTGTCCTTATGCCTGAGTCTATGAATATCCTAGTCATTGTAGATCGTGCTATACCATTAAATGGTATCTCATAATCAATGAACAATGATAACACAGCCTAATGATAGCAAAGCAGAACAAAAAGGAAAGAATAAAAATAGCATGCTGAGGGGAAGGCAAAAATAAATTATTTCTATAGAGACCCATTTCTACCTGGCATGTGAACCCCTATCTACATAAAACCAGAAATGTTCTGAATGTCTTCAGTTTTTTACATAACCAGAAACTAGAATAGGATAACACACTCTTATCAAATACAGAAAATATTCAGCCCTTTCATACGAATTTTATTATGTGTAAAGCTATAAATACGTGCGTCAAAGTAACACGTGTGTGGAGGTGTATCCTGAGTATATGTGTGTGTATTAAAACAAAAAGATCCAAAAGTACATGAAGGAATTTTGTGCCAAGCAACCTCCAACTGGATCCAACCACTTAAGAAAAACATATTGCAGACCTATGACAATCTACTATAAGAATTCAAAGTGCACACGGGAAGTAATATTTCAAGCTTTAAAAATATTATTAAAAAAGCCTTTTCCATAAAAATGGGTATTATTTTTGGAGCTAATGAGAATTTGTACAAAAGTTCATCTTCCTAAAATAGGAGTAGTTGCTTTCCTCTAAATCTTTAAAACTTTAAAATCTTTACAAAAAATCTTACTTTCTTCTGCTTTCTCATACTAATAATCAGCTTATAGTATTATTATTTCATAGTCTACAGCAGCAAGGTTAAATGTATTCTTCCAGAAAACATGCCTTTCATAATTTAGCGTGCAATTAGATTATTAATATAAAATTACAAAAGGGCTATTATGGCTTCAGGACAAAATAATTAAATGATTGTATTTCAATTTTAATTGTTTATACAAGTATCTAAAACTTCTAATTTGGTTTTTCTTCACATCATCTTGGACCATTTAACCCAAATAAAATCCGCCCTCCTTAATATCATGAAAAGGAATGGTACCTACCACCTCCAGTTGCAATCACTTTCTCAAATATACTTGAAACAAAAATCTTTTCTTCTAAAATTAGTCATATTTACTCTGATTAACAAAAACTTTCTGCTTAGAGCTTTTATGGGAAAAAGACAGGCTGTATTATAAGTATTAACTGTGCATGAGAACATTTGTAATATCACCCTTGGAGAATAATAAACAGATACTAGAGATTGAAATTCTGACATAGTTTACAGAACAATAATCCAAACATCTGTTATAATGACAAGGGATTTGAACAGAATAGAGAGTACATGGGAAAGCTATGCTACTTTTAGTACAGTTATAACGTTAAATCAAAGCACTGCAGCTCAAGGCAGCTTGCTGCTAATATAAACAATTTTCTACATATTCCTGGGCCACGAGCCAGATCTCAGGATTCAGTTACAAGCACAAGGTCAAGAGGGAATCAACGGTATGAAATTACTGTGCATGAATCAAAAGAATAAATGGATAATTAAGGATGAAAACAAATTAGAAGGTATATTCTCACTTAACTCATCAAATAAATTTGCTGAGTAACTTCATGTACTGAATATGTTGCAGGATTTGTAGAGGCTTTAATGCATTTATTGCTTAAATTCACAGTATCAGCATTTTTTGAGGCTTACCAAATCACCTTTTTATGTGTACTTCTTTCTATAAGGGTATCCAATATCTGACTATAATTACGAAGATAAATATTTAATCATGTCATTTGCTCTTGAAAAAAAGAAAAAAGTAAAGGATTTTTTTTGAAAATGACATTCCTTCCTTCATATTATACCTAGGAAAACCAAACCTTTATCTCACTTCTGGTATCATTTCATCTTCTACACCAAAAACAGGCCTTTTTAAGTTCCAGAAGATGTGAAAGAGTCACCGTAACTGGTGATAAAGAGGGCCTTCCCACAAAACACTTTTGAAATAATCATCATAACATGAAAAGTTATGAATATATTTGTTAAAAACATATCCTTTTTCATTTTTTTTCCACACAAGCAGACTTCCAGCCACACAGGAACCAGTTCACGAATGTTTTGAGCATGCATAAACACAATAACTTGCTAGTGGGTTAGCAAGAACAAAACAGCTTTGAAAAGTTAACCAAGAAAGCGTTATTTCTTCCTGCATTTCTCACTTGGCCTCAACCTACCTGAGTCAGTAGCTATTCAGCATCAATACTCTGCAGCAGTAATTCATCCTGTTTTAAATTCATGCTTTCTATGGGGATAAATGTTTTCACTACCCACCATACTCTTCTCATTAACTTATAGGAGAAGGCTGGCTCAGACTTCATGCCTATCATTTAGAAAGCTACAGTTAGGTGCGAGGAATCACTCCAAAAACATATTGCTGTTGATGGCTCCAGACTAAGTTCAGCATTTTTCCAGCAAATTCAGCCTAGATAACCTCAGAGTAAATCAACCCTCTCTTTCTCTGCATCTCCCTGAAGAGATATCTCTAAGCAGTTTAATCTCTGTATCCATGTAAGTCATAGCAGTTCTATTAAAATATCAGCATCTCCTGCCAGTTACTAATTGTTTTAGTAGCAGGGACATGAAACTGTAACAGAAGCAATGAACTCATTTCATATAAGCAACAGAATATACATCAATTAATAATTTCTGATGACTACTGACTCACACAGAATTTTGACCCCTGATCTGGAGATGAAATTTCCTTTTTTGGTTTCATAGTTGTTGAAATTGCTCTTTAAAAAAATATCATTGATCTCTTTTTCAAAACCAATAAAATTATCAATTCATAGATTTTGTTATTTGTCAAAAAATTCTTGTTTTTTTTTCTCCTGTATAATGATTTATAGCCCACCTTCCTTCCAGAAGGCTTCTAATATCAGATGCCATGATCAGCTTTAACCATCAGTATCTCCTTTTGCTAGCTATAAAAAGATTAGGGATGTGATGTTAGATCCCACAAAATGCTGAGATACATCAGCTTTCAGATCAGATGTTGAAACTGAAGTCTTCATCAAGATGGCTCAGCGTCTGTAGCCTTAGAAATGAGAAGGTCATCTACAATCTTTTAAAAGCAACATTGCAACAGTTCATCTAATTTTGTTGCACATTATTATGTATCTTAATCTGTAAAAACGATACAAACTCTCAGGACTGAACAGGAGCTGAAGGCTGTAGACTAGCTAGCTAAATGTAGTAATCTTCAGCATCTTCAACTGTAGGATGAATAAATTCTAGCTCCTTGATCTACACTGAAAGTATCCTTCCAACTGTTATCGTTAATTAAATCCTATTCACTGGTAAGTATACTCTATTTAAAAAAATTATGATTATACTTATTTTCAAATGCCCATTTTCCTACTACTAATGGTCCACTCAAATGCGATTCTGGTCTTAACCTCATTGTATCCTAACATATGACTGCATTATATTTGCAGCACTTACTCTCCTTGAAAAGAAGACAAACAAACAAACAAAAAACCCCAACTTTCCTATTGCATTTCTCTACAGGAATATAAGCTGAACAAGCAGCATGACATCCCCTTGCATATCTACCAGCTGTGTATGCAATCAATCTTCGTATTTCATAGAATCACAGAATCATTACAACAGGAAAAGAACTTCAAGATCATCAAGTCCAATGGTAAACTCATCACCACCCTGCCTACTAAACCATGACCCTAAGTGCCTCATCTACGTGTTCTTGAACATTGCCAGGGACGGTGACTCCACCACTTCCCTGGGCAACCTGTTTCAATGCTTCACCACTTCTCTTTTTGTGTGAGACCATGTAGTCATTGGTCACAGGGAGAAGTTTCAAAGAACGATGAGAATTCTCAGGACAAACTTTTTGAGGAATGCCATTGATGCATAGCAGCATCACAGCTCCAAAGCCAGAAAAGCAGGGCACATTCCCTGCATGTTGTTCTCTAACATTATTTGCTCAATAGAAAAGCTCTTCAAGACATACTAGAGGTCACTATTTTTTCAAAGCATTTACTCCTATAACCTGATAAACACAGTGTTCTTACATACTCTGTTCCCTGAATGAGAATCAGCAGCACTTGACAGCAGCATTTTTAGAAGAAAGGCTGTAGATTTATTTTTAAATTCAAGGAACTTTAATGTTGAATATTTAATGTTGAATATTTCATGTTGAATATTTCTTTTCTTAATCTAAAATGTTATATAGCAATTTTATCTCCCCTAACAAAAGCTAGAATGCAAAATGATCAGTCTGCTTGTCAGTGTGGGACATCTTTTTAAACTGCATTTGTCTTTCTTAGTTTAAATTAGTTCACAAGATAAGTCAAACAAGCTACAGAGACATGTCAAAAGAGAGAGAGCAACAATATAGAAGCGCCAACAAAAACATTTCTATAAAAGATTTTTACATCTCTTTGGGATAATAAGGAAATATCCTGTCCTACAGCTATCTTAGATACAGATCTATGTATTGAGGGGGGGAAAAAAAAACACTGGAATTTTCTGATTATTTAATATTTGCTTTTATATTGATCACACTTATGGAATCTCAGGAGGAGTATCTTGAGAATACTGGTATTAATAACAGGGCATTAAAACTACAAGTAACTTCTCCTGGAGACCTGTATATGCCCACTTCTTGCCCTTGTTAATCGAGCTTTCTACTCTTGGGCAAAGCCAGAAGTGAATGAAAATAAAACAAGTGATAGAAGATGCCATTGAACTAGGACTTAAATTGCTTCAGGATGGATGAATATTCAAATCTGGGCTGTATTAGGATTTAGACCTGGATAACCACAGAACTCAACAGCATCCAAGGGGAACAGAGCTACGTGGCTATGTTTTTCTTATACTCTTTGGACTAGTCCACTATGGCCATTTGTGTATTTATGCCCTGAAGACGGAAGGCACCACTGCTCCTGGCCAAGTACTACAGAATATACCCTTGTCTGGAGGAAAGATATGAGCAACTGCTTGAACTTAATACAATAAAGCCACCCCCCAACTCCACGTGGGAGCTAGCATTTAAGCAAACAACAGAGAAAGAAGAATCCAGAAATGGTTTTTAATCTAATAGAAATGCCAGCATTTTGCCTCACCAAACAGAAGCCGCAAAGGAATTACAGAACTGTGAGAACTGATTCTCAATCCCTTCTATAAGGGTTTTTTTTTTTCACTTGAATAGCTGTACCCATTGCCAGGGGTTGTAACACAAAAGGTCTGTGTATGCCTGTGCATAAAAATCTTTCCAGGAAAGCTTGTGAGATGGTGCTGCTTAAACACCATCTCTTGCTCAGAGATGTGCCTGAAGTTGTAACCTAGCCTTTCATCTAATTATAACATGTTTGGCCAATTACCTCCAGTCCAGTAAAGCACTGAACATATGAATTGCTCAAACCCACACACCTGCTTACATACTTAAAAATAAACATAGTTGCAAGTACTTTTCTGGATAAAGGTGCATATTTAAAACTATAACTTTATTAAATTTTTCATCACCTCCAGTGACAGAACTTGAAAGCTCTTCTTGTGCTTCATGGATGCATGAAGGATAGGAAAATATTAGAGATTTTGGTATACATTTGTGCTGAACCACTTGAGGTGATAATCTTATTCGATCGAGCAGTTAAATATCTTTGTGAGTTTCAAAACAAACTTGTAATCCTGGGAGTGGGGGCCATGTAAAAATGCCGTATTAAAGGAATACTACAGTGATTAGCTGTAATAATTTTGCTAGCTCAATGAATACTACCTTAGAAAAACATTATATGGCAAAAATTTAGTAACTGGTCTACAAGGAGATGCAATCAAATATCTAATGCTCAGCTCATCTGTAGAGCTCCTTCAGGCTTTTAATTTAGGATTCTGTTTATAATTTTTCAAATCATACAATGCCATGCGTTTTACGTAAGTTTGCATATAAATTCTCATCCTGAAGGCCTTTAGAAATCTCAGGAATACAGGATAATCACTGCGATTGTTACCAAAATTAGCCACTTAAAAGAGCAAGACATAATAAATGTCAAAAACTATAAAATCCTAGAAGAGAGGAAGTAAAAAGTAATACAATTGGACAACAGTTTATTTTTCTATAGGTTTTATGGAGGAAATACATAAAGCCTGCTGATATCATCAGAATTATTAATGTTTCGGAAAAGCAGATGACAATCACACAGAGTCTTCTATATACAGTTGACGGTGGAAGGGGTTAGGTAAATTCAGGCTTCCTAGGCATGTCCACTAGAAAAATTTCCCCTATGGAATTGCAGAGAAGTCACATTATTACAGATGGTGACAGTAATTACACTCTTTACACCATCTTGGCACATGTATTCAGCACTGAATTCAAAGAAACCCTCTTTTTTGATCAAAAAGGTTTTGATCAAAGGTTTTCCTTCCTCCCTCCCTCCCTTCCCTGCTTCCTTCCTCCCTCCCTTCTTTTTCTTTCCTTCTTTCTTCCTCTCTCTTTCCTTCTTTCTCTCTTTCTTTCTCTATTTCTCTTTCTCTTTCTTTTTTACCTTTGAACACATATATTAACTGAATAAATATACTAAATGAACTCAAAAACTTTATTCAAAGGAAGAAAAATTGGTTGATAAGTTCACTGTCTTAATTGGGAATAGTTATAATTACTCATACTTCACAAAGCACATATTTACAGCTAAGTTTTCTCTACATTGCTTGTGACAGCACCTCTCTATAGCCAATTCTGGTATATGTGTGCTAATTTAGTAGCAGTGACGGTGCTGAGATTAAAATTGAGTTCCAGTTTAAAACATTTATGATTAGTATCGGCAAATTATAAACAAATATGAAAAGCATTTGTAAGATATAGGAAAAACAATGGCTATAAGCTGTTTAAAATTTGATCCAAACGTATATGATGACAGTACGTAAATGGAAACATACACCTGAAAAGAGACACATCAATAAGATGAACTGCTATGCACAACATTCAAGCAAGACAACTTCACCTGGGATAAAAAATGGAATTCTTTTTAACCCACCTTTAAGTAAAGCGTCTGACATATAATGGAGATGGATTGCTATATCTCATAAATCTGGCACTTAAAAGTTACTAGTTACGACTACGACCGGCAGTAAGATTTAGTTTCGCATATCATTCCTCAGTGGCTAAATCATTACCGGTTCAGTTCTTCTTCATTACTACTGGTATCTTCCACTTTGCCCTTTGAAAATTAGAAGGGAATATAAACATGCTTTCAGATTAATTTTTAGGGATATATTTGCAACAGTGAAAGTTTCCAGATTTACCTCCATTTGGCAGAAAACCTAGCAATCCCTAGACCAGTCTAAAAGACTTATGGGTTTTTCAGAGAAGGAAAGGTGACTGTCACAGTGTTAAAAAAAAAGGTAACAGAATAGACTCGAGTGTCTAACAGGTTGATATGAATTTTCGTCTCTCCCTTGAATGCGCACCCAACTTTGGTATCACATATATATTTATGTAAAACATAAACTAATCATATATTCTTTTTCCTTCTACAGGGTTCATCTTAAAAACAGATTCATGGTGGATTTTAATGCCTATAAAAATAGCTAAGACACTCAGCAGCAGCTAGAAAAAAAGTACCGTATGTCAACAGGCTTAAACAAAGTACATCAATCCAGGCTTGTAGCATATTTTACTATGGTATTGTGGATCTTTAGATGTGACAGGTGACAAAATGGATAGCGATACTCATGTAATCTTGAGAAGTATTTCCAAAAGTATATTATTACTGGTATCCTCAAACAGATCAAAACATAGATTTCTGGAACTGATTGATATGCAAGATGTATTGCTATGAGACATGAAAAAAAGGAAGTATTTTCTCAATCCCAGTGACCTATAAAAAGCTCCTCTGTTGCATACAGCCTGAATCAATATTTTATGGTTCAAAATAAATGCACACTGTAGCCTATAAATACAAGACAAGAAGAGAATAAATGCACCAATGAAACATTTGGTCACATTCTCTGCTGCTACGACATCCTACACAGGCACTGGCACAGATGCACATATGCATGTGCACTCACAGGCACACATTTTCACATCTATAGATGCCACAGTTCTGACAATTCACTTTCAGAACAATTACGACAATACAGAAAGAAGTTATCGTACTCCACAAGAAAACCAAAGTTTGGTAATTATTCTTAATTGGAAATTCCTGGAAGAAAATTAAAATTCTCATGACTGGTGCTTTGGAAGAGCTTTTAGATTTTAGGAGTAACAGCTGAATCCAGTCTATCTTGTAGACTAGGTATGCAGCTCATCACCTATCATTATGCCAACTTCTTGAAAAGACAGATTTTTAAAAAGTAGGCAACTAGGTTTTACCAAGTGAAATTATCTTGACTAACAACAGTATTTTATGATAGGACTGGAAGTCTGCATGTCTACAAAACAATCATTTCATGCACACAGCACATTTTCAAATAGAAAAGCATGCTTGATTAAGCTACTCAAAAGACAAATGAATTAAAGCTTATTGTTTAAATGAAGCACCTGACCAAGCACTTTTCTGACTAGAAGTTTCATAACCTGTGGAACTGCTTCATTTCTGTTCTGGACAGATCCATGGATTCAAAATACTTAATTATCACTACTTATGCTGATGTGGACAAGATAGAGGCAGTGCAAAGTTTATGCTGTTCTGCCCTGTGCTCTCTGTTTGCAGTTTTTATCGCGACTGCTATAGAATTTAAAATTGGTGTAACCCATCTCCATTCTGCTTACCTAAATCCTTACAGCAACCACAGGCATTGGACTAGATCTTCTTCCTGGGCAAGAGCTGATCTTTATGGCATCCCCATCTACAGCAGGGGTAATGTTTTTTTTCCTTTTTGATGCAGTTGTTTTTGTATTCTTATCCTGGCATAGATCACTTACTTGTTCAGGCCAGAAAGGGAGTCAAATATGCAGTATGACTGACTCAGAGATTAATTCTTATATTTCCATATGAAAAATAACATAGGTCATTTGAAATCAATATATTAATAATGAAATCAGAAAAGCTGTAGGCGGAAATAGTTTTATGTAAGTCCACAGAAAGGTTACAAAAGTTTTGCAGATTTTAGCTGTATCGAACATAATTATGAATCTAAAATAATTTCTGCTCTGAGAAGCAACTGTGATTAAAAAAAAACTTCCCTGTGTGTTATTAATTTCTTGTGATGACTTCACCATCAGACAGAAAAGCCTATATTCCAAAATAAACTCACACACACAACAATTAAGAGAGGACTTCTACACTTCAAATACCACATTAAATATCAATGAGAAGATAAGAACTGGGCATTTTGAGCTCCCTGACCCCTTGAGCTAAGTTCATTTGTACTTATGCTTCAATCCAGTTCAGTATGAGATGGACAGATTTCCCCATCTGTCAGATTAGCTCTTGTGGGATACTTTGAATATTTTTACTTTGAATATTTATTTAATGTGTAGAGTCAATGTAATCAGTGCATATTTCTTGTTTAAAATTATAAGACAACACAATAAAAGTACAAATATTTTTCCATTTCTTCATTTTTGCAAATGAGTGTCCCTTTCAAAATATTTAGCTTATGTACTTGGTAAGGAACATAACTGTAGATAAAAAAAAGTAATTGTGCAAACTTGAATGTCATTTGCACTTGTAAAAACTACAGAAATTTAGAGTTTTATTTATCTACATTTCTTCAGTATTCAAAGGGTAATTCTATGGGTATATAATTAAGAATAAGAAAAATGTGGATATTTCTTATAGTACTGTTCAGTACAATGCTAACAAACATATTGAAGTCCCAAGCCTCACCAAAACAGCCAGCTTATTTGTCAAGAAAATGAATGGGAAAGTCTTTCAGTTTCTACAGCTCTGAAAATAGGATTTATTTACACATGCCATGGAAACTGTAGCCTCTAAAACTGCATCCTAACTACAAATATGTACACATCTATTCAGCATCTCACCAAAGAGACTAAAATGACATTAAAAAATATAGTGAAAGAATGCCAAGCTTGTGAAGTCAAACACTCAAAATTTAGTAAATGCCAGAACGCAGCTTGCTCAGGCAACCTTACTTCTGACCACAGAAGATGAAAGATCGAATTACGGTGTCACATGCGCATCTGACTCCTTCCTTGGTTTCTCTGGTCCCAAGGGTGCCAGGACTCTTGCCTTCTATTTCGCAAAAGGTAGGGACTCCGAAGCTTTCTGTGAGGGGACCAGAGCCCAGAGTGCACTGCCCTCGACTAGTGTCAGATCAATGATGACCCTGCTCAGCAACCCTGTGCAGGTCTGGTGTCCACCTAGGTGCCAGGCTTCCTCCAGCTATTTCCTTAGGAGCAATAAGTGGTGGTGCCACCGCTGCCCTTTTTCATGTTGCCAGCGCAGCACTGCCTTTCTCAAGGTTCGGATTCTTTTTTTCCTCATTAGCATGCTTTTTTATGTAAGATCTGTGCATCAGTGAAACAGTCCCATTTAGATCTACCCCATTGTTTACCCTATTGTTCTTAAACAAAGATATAGGCAAGCTCTTCTCTTTCAGATTACCTTGTTCTGTGAACATCTGAGTCGTTTCTTTCTCTCCACCCAGCTACTTCTTTCCTGAAAGACTATATATGTTTTTTCACCTTTCCTGAGTCTTTCAATACTTCTACCCAATTCTTCCCTGGGCTAAGCATCTCCTGGTGAATTTGCTTGGAGGGCTCCGCATGCTGACAGGCTCAGCTGACTTAAAAACTAAGAAAGGAGACTGCATTATTCCCAAGTGCCTGCATGCAGGAAGCAGCCTTATTAACCCTTACATGCACGCATGGGCAACACAACTTTCATGAAAAAGCAGTTTTGAGAAAACTGCTTAAGGGCAAATCCAGATTTGGCAAGTTTACCTGTCCTATTTTCGACAAGCCTTTTGCCCTACTGTGTTAATAAAATGGATCATGTCCAAGGGATGGGTAACTACTTAATATTTCACTTACTCTTCTCATTCCATTATTTGCCTTAATCCTTGTTTATTGTAAATGATAGAAAATCTGTGCTGATTATAAAGTTAATAATCTGTCCCTCTGGAGCATTTCTCAGAAAGCTTCTCAGTGAATCCCAGCTATTAATAAACATACTTTGATAATAAATAATAATAAAATTTCATAAAAAGATATTCTATTTTGAAGAAAAGGCACATCCACTACTCTACAAAAAGAGACTCTTACAGAGAGTACTTCAAGACTTTTTTTTTCTGGATTATAAAATCTGTATGTCTACCATTTTAGTCTACATGTGTTTGTATTAGAAAAACCTGTTTTAGGTAAAATATTCGGAGAAGTTAGCTGTCAACTTGCCAGACTTGTACCGAGTATATACTACATCTCATTTTTATAATGTTTATTATTTTGTGTTAATTTGACCAGATATGCATGAAAATTTTATGAAATGAAAATGATTTTAATGAAAATTTCCAAATTCACACCCTGATGCCCGAAAAATCCCAAGTTGCCCTTCTGGCAAAGAACTAAATACATTTTTCGACTTCACATGATCAAACCCATATATTTCTTAATCTGTATTCTTGGCAACAACCAAACCCCTTACACTCTGAAAAACAGAAGGCTAAAGCAAACATCTTACTAAAGACAACATTATAGGCTGACCAAATAAAAATAAAATGAAAGTATTGAAATTTTAAAAAGAAAAGATTATAAACACCTTAAAGTAGAACGCTGTCATACAAAGGACTACAAAACTCTTTTAAACATAGTTATCCTCAAAATTAAACTGCAAGTATCATAATACTTTATTTGATTTTCACACCCACCATAAAATTCCTTTTTTTTCATTTATATGAAGAAAATATAAAAATATGAAAAGTTCACAAGTTATCTAATTTGTGAGATAAAGTACAACGAAAAGGTAGAAAATGTTCCTCACTGCACTGGACCCACAGAATCTGGTGCTCACAACAGAAGACCAAATTAATCACATGCTGGTCACGTGCCTTTGTTTAAAAGAGAACATACACCATTTTTATATGTGCATTATTTAATCACACTTTATCACTTTATGACTCTGACAGCAGCTAAATGCTTGTTATGTGAGAGGAAAAGTGCAGAATATACAGGTACCAGGTATCTCTTGACAAATACTGACTTTTTAACTATCCACATTTTATCTTGATGTCCTCCCAGAGCAGCAAACCTGGAGACTAAATTGCAGTTGCAGAAGCTGTAGGGAACAATCAGGTTCAGCATCATTTCCCTATCCTTTTTCTACACTTCTGGTCCACTGCAGACCAAATCCGACACGGAACCTTCCTGCTTCCACCCAGGCATGGGTTACCTGATTAGGTGCCTGCCTAACTAGCTGGAGTCCCCTGCATGGACTCTACAACTAAGAGCAGCAACCTAGGTTGCTCTGTGTAAAAGCTGTGTATCTACTAAATAACCCTACTGAAAAGGTGAGGTCTTCCAATTCAATAACCATATGGTGAGGACAAACACTGCCTTCCTGAAAACAGAGACAAGTTTAATCTTACCCCTCCGTGGCCTCTGGAAGCTAAAGGCCACCATTTTAGCACCTGGATGTCACATCTTGCACGCTGGCCTATGGGAAAGGTAATTAAATTATATGGTGCAGAAATAGATTCTCTTAGACGTACTAATTACAGTGCTTCCAAATGAAGGAGCAGAAAGAATACAGCAAATTGGGGCAGAATCAATGTGGTTTCTGTTTTTATATACAGCAATTAATTCAGAGGCAAACGCTCATGAACTTGCAACACTTGGTGCCATGCCTTCTTGTCTCTGAATCTCAACATTTAATCCACAGATTCTTTTTATTGTACAGACTACATTCTGAAACGAAAAACTCTCTATGTACAAACATCATTTTAATTCAAGACAGTTGCTTGTGATAATCTTATGGACAATATTCATCAGATGATGGTTTCATCCATTATCTATTTCTGTCTACGGGAGGCACTGAAATACACATGAAAAGTATGCAAAATTTGTTTTGAATGATTGAATCTAAAAAAGAGGAGATTGCTAAGAACAGACATCTTTTTAGCCATAGTTTTCACTGAACTGTATCTGTTCAAATCCCTAGGTCTGATGTCTTCCCAATTGGTGGTGAATTTTTTAGCAATGATTTGAATTCAACAGAGCTAATTTCATTAAGACATTTAGAATTCATTCCTTAAATTATTTAAATATTCTTGGTGTGAAAACATACCAAAAATAAAACTGAAAAAAGTAATTAGAATAAAATATATAAAAGAAGGGTTGTAAAAAAATTACTTACCCATACTTTATAAGTACAACTATTCTACTAATTACCATTTCTTTATATTGCTTAAGAAGTTCCAGATTTATGGGTGCTATAGTTACGTGAACTGAGACAGCTGCATTTTTAAGATCACATAATACCATATCATTTTATGTATATGTAACTTCATGTGCTGACATAAAAAAAAAACCCTCTTTTTAGCTTGCTTTTGTTCACTTTGCATAGGCCAGTCTCCTTACATGGATATTTCCCAGAACTCTTGAACACTCTTCCAACAGGGCTAATAAAATCCTTAGCCTACCTGGAACACATGAGATGTGGAATTAAATTAAAGATTGTTCTTCTACCAGGGCTTCAGCAATCTCTTCGGTCTCTTTACTTTAAGGACAGTGTAAATGAGCAATAATTATATTTATTTATTTATTTATTCTTGAGAGATATTTCTATACCACTAGCAGCAGGCAACATGAGTGTCACTATTAGATACAGAAAACAGACCTTGAAATATTTCCTCCCAGGTCATCTGCTGCTTTGAAGTGGTTGGCATATCACTAGATGTACGTTGAACACAGTGTAAGAGCTTCTGGTACACTGATGCAAACCAAGTGATGTGATCACAAGCTAAAGCTTTTTTATGTATTGACAGCAAGAATGCTAAATGCTAAACAACAAATTAAGCTATATGGAAGTTAATATTGGGCTGTTTTCTTGTCACCAAAACACTATGTACTTTACTGTATGTAGGATTTAAATAGTGCAGCCATGCCCACATCTTTCTGAGTCACGCTAGCTCTAAATTCTGTAGCAAATTCAAATGAATTAAGCTTTTTAAGATTTTCATTAACTTAAATGTGACAATGAGTGAAAGAATTATGCAACAGAGACTTCTGAGGCTACAAAATAGAAGTTGCTGGGGGTGAAGAATCTGAAATGTCATAGCAGTGTGGGAGAAAGTTGAGACTTCTGCCGACTAAAAGGAGGTAAAAGAGTTTGGGATTTAAAGCTGAGACAGCTTGATGCCTTTAGCCCCTGCACAGAGACACGATATTATCTTTCAGTGTCTGCAGAGAATTATATAGAAAAAACATAACATTTGGGGACATTATATTCTCACTTTGTCAACAACCACCTTCTCTTGTGTCTTGCATATATGATATGCTTGTTAAAAACACCATGCTATTATTGGTATCAATACACTGTAGTCGCCCTATAAACATAAATATCTGTTGATATTAAAGAACACAGAAGCACAAAAGAGATCCTCACTCACTAATTCCAGTTTCCCCCTGTCATAAGCAAACAAACCATATAATCACTTTCATCAATTGATTTAACTACAGCAGGCACTAATTAGATTTTCAGCTCCTATTAAATTCAGCACCAGTGAAGATGAACATAGCTGAGTATTTCAGCTAAAATTGTTAATCTTGACATTTAAATATTCATCATTAAGCTTCAGAGTCAGCAGGCTATTCACAAAAGGAAGTTCAAGTTCTGTCTTTGTATCTGTGGACAAAAAATGCCATTTCTTCTCTTTGCTTCCTATTTAGGTTTGCAAGGGTCTCTCTGCAGTCATAAGGCTTTGAAAAACACAGCTGTTTAAAATGGAAAATTTAATTCATTATCAATGCAGCCCAGTAAATGATTATAATACAGAAAGCTCATGCTTTCTATAGGTAGCTCATTTTAAACCTTTCAGTAAAAGGATCTGATCCTACAGAAATTAAGCCATGAAGCAAAACTACTATATGGACACTTACACATGAAAAATGCAACTAAGAAAGGAAACAAGCCATTTTCTTCAGTGATTAGAAACAATTCCTTTATTCCTTGTTTTCCTTTGTAGCAGACTAATATTGGTCCTTATTTGCATATTTTTTCTTTTGATGCAATATACACTGATAGTACAAGAGGTCTGGAGCTTTTTTGCATTTGTTCTTATTTTAGTTGGTTTGGAATTTTCAGTAATTTGAATTGCTCATGTTTAATGGTACATACATTTAAAGTGGGGGTTAAATTAAGGTCACTGGTAACTAATCTGAATAAATAACCTCTGGTCATAGCCTAACTGACTCAGGGAGAGATTGTGAAGTCCATTGCTATACTGAGGGATGCATTAATACGCTGTAGCTCTAGGGATATGTCCACACTGCAGTTACAGAAGTGTCTGCAGCATAATGTAGAGATACTCAAATTAACAAACTAGCTTGAGGTAATACTAGAAGTCTAATTGCAGTAATACTGTTCTTGTGTGGGCTCATTTACCTTACTTCTACAGTGACTGTATTGCATGCTTACTCTGAGCTTCCTTTCACGTCCCTTTTGTACAAGCACATTGAGAAGGAGATTAAATAACCAAATGTATTTTCTGTTTATCTTGATTGAAATTAAAATTCTGAGGCTTACACATACATTTTTTTTTATGCTGCAAGTGCTCCAGGGTGTTCTTAGAATGCTCCTCATCACCTTTTGTCTCTCAGAACTTAACACAGACAGAAGTGACCCACTCCACGTTACATATCCTGTGAGAAGACTGTTTGAAGGATTAACGAACTGTGGAAATCTGTTTTTTACAGGGAGGTTTGTCACTACACCCCAGAATTCTGGAACAAAAGCTCTCAATTAAATGTAATATTGCCACAGACTGCCCTTGCATTACAGAATGGCAAGTAGGTCACAAAGGATCTCCAAACATCAATCTCTCAGATCATTATTAAAAATGAAGTGCAAGTTCATTGTAGTAGATTCAGTGGCATCAAAATTCATTCCATTATTAGCTTTTTATGCTAAATGTTTGCAACATTTAATAAAACTTATGTTATTTGTGTATACAAAGTTTATCTAATACAAAACTAATTTCATTTCTTATTCTGTCTGAATATAGATGCCATAACACCTCTGAAAACAGTAGAGAATGCCCCTATGGTTCTATAAAAAAAAAAAAAAGTCCAGTCAACAAGAGCTCAGCATATTTTACAGGGCTGTCAGATAAATCTCTCTGTGGAAGTTGCCGCGCTCACAGAAATTCAATACAACACAGCTTGGCAGCATACACCACATGAAGTCTTCCTGAGGATTAAACCCATGTCTAGTTAAAATGTAAAGTTAGTTGTAAAAAATATGCAAAAGTGATTATTTGAAAAAAAAATATGGGATCAAGAAGAATCAAATTATATTGGTCAACAAGTATAGATTAGTCTTATTTTAAATAAGTACCTTATATTGCTTATACATGAACAGAGGATCATGAGAAAAAGGAAGGGAATTTCAATTGTTAATGATTAAAATATTTTGTGAGCACAGTCATATTTATTTTAATGCTTGTAAAAGTGCATTTTATTATGAAGCTCACATATTGGTATTTTAGATTATGTTTTCAAGCATGAGTACAAAGATGTGTCTTAAAACTGTGCTCACTAACTACACTGTACAAAGAGGAAATTGGTACAATTGCAAAAGCAAGCAAGTACATATGTAAGTGGGTCATAAACAACTCCAAAACATGTTCCTTCATGCAAAGGCTTGTGTATTTTGCAGACATGCCTTTTTTCCCCCTTAAATATATTTTCATTAGGTTTATAAAATATATTTTCATTAGGTTTATACTAGTGGATATTTAGTTACCCATAGATCTGCCCCATTCATATGTAACTGGTAAAACTGGCTTGTAATGTGGCAAGAAGAGAAGGTGCTTATTTCTATATGTCATAGTACACATGGGGCATGCTACTGCGTGCAGAGCACTGACAGGTGAGGGGCATGAGTCCATGCCATTCACTGGATCATAATAATGTTTTTAGATAACACCTTGTTGTTTAAGTTACCTTTATCAGTAGTATCATTTTGGAGCATGATACTTTGACAATATGCAACTGCATTAAAAGAGTGCAGATTCCCGACTGACTACCTTACATACAATATTCTTGAGCCTTCATTCTGTATCATTCTGATTTACTCACCATAGAGCTGGAAATACATTAATTTATCTCATTCATTTAGGATTGGATTGACATAGATAAAGTTTAGATTAAACTCATAGCTTTCAATATCTTTATTGATAGCTGAGTTACTGGAGAATGGCTGAATGTTTTTCCATGTTCATCCAGAACTTTTTGCCTTTCTGGAGGAATGTGCATCCTGTTCTTCTAGAAATACCAAATGGAATAATGACATTTTATGTGCTACATTTACCATCAAAATAATATTGCAGCACTTGCTCTAGTGTACAATCATGTGTACTGTAAAAGAGGGAGAAGGATTCTTTATATATATGCTGTACATATCCATATATATACACACCCAAAAACTGTGTATGGATATGTACATTTTCACACTTCCATGAACACAGAATTCACTCTGAGAAAAAAAAAAAAAGAAAGAAAGAAAGACTTCACAAAAGTACAGGCCAGACCCTAAGCTGTTAGGAAGTGTACAAGTCTACAGATTAGATGAGAGAGTTTGGAAGTTAGTTATGCAGAATCTAAATTTGAAATCTTCTTCTGTACGTTCAAAAAGGAAGAGGAGAAGGGAGGGCCAGCAGCATTTTGCTTATGGAGACCATGCACCATCTCTCTCTGCAACGCATGGGAGGATGGTTTCAGTGCTGCTCTTGAAACATAGATCAAGTAGTGTTGCTAGTACACATTCTTTCTCTTTCAAAAATTTCACATCTTCAGATCATGGTAAGAGCTATATCCTCTAGCAAAACTATGGTGCTATTACCTTTCAATTCAAATTCGATTGCAACTAGTAAGCCAAGAAATCTAGGGACTTAAGAAATGGCGAAAGCTGTTATAAATGTGTTCCATTACCATCTGTTTTGTAATAGAAAGAGGTCACAGGGGAAAGGAAGAAAGGACAAAAAGAGAGTGCAACTTGGCTTTATTTTCATGGATGGAACTTAAACAAAACTTCTTTGACAATCTTTTACTCACACCAGAATTTTGAATACATTGTGATTCCATTTGCCTCTGAAGCATAAAAAGCAAGGAATCAAACAACAACAAACATGGCTAAGGACTTGTGCTATGATATTTAGCCTCCCATGAGTTTTGGTTGCCAAGGGCAAGGTTGGTAAAGCAGCCTGAAAAGCATTTGAGGACCTCTGAGTCATTCAAACACCTTCTAAAAGTACCACAGACAAGAAAGCAAGATGTGACTCACAAGTATTGTGGTTTTTTTTTTTTTTTTTTATGGCATTGCTCTGTTCAGATTGGAGGCTGCTGCAGGGCCCAAAAGAGTTCCTGAATAAATTATAGCTTTTCTACCAGCTTGTTCCAAGATCCCTAAACGAAGTGGTATCCAAAGTCCCCTTGCTGGAATCAGGCTCCTTTACTGTGCTCTCAGTACTCTGGGTAATGGAGTACATGTAGAGCATGTTTTCCACTGGCCCTTCACAACTGTTTACAAATCAGAAATCAAAGTGCAGTAAAAAAATGAAATCTATGAACTGCCTCGAACGTGTAGCTTGACAAGTTATGATCTCAATCCAGACAGACAGATTCCAGTTTGTCAGTCTGCAAAAACCTAGGCACTAATACTCATGAGTGGCTATCTGCTTAGATGGGGAACCAATTTGAAAGAGTAAACTTGTTCAAGAAAGGCATGTGGGGAATGAGAAAAGGAATTCTTGCCTAACACATGTCCAGATTTAGCCAATAGCAAGAGCTTCTGCCTGTAAAGAGTAAGAGCACTAAAAAAATCATAAAATATATTTTTATGGCAGAATAAATACTTTTTGTGGATTGGAATTTCCTGCCTCTGGTAAGATAAGAACCTAGTGTTATTCTCCTTTAGCACGGTCAGAATGTTTCCTGTTTTTGCAGATCATCCAAAGATTTTCTGTGTCACACTTAACATGTTTTCCAAGTCAAGTTGGCAAAAGGGTATTTTAAGCAAAGTGCAAAGCATAGTAGGATGTACAATATAGTGCCATCTGCTGAAAAGTGCTCCCACATAAGAATAGAAATTTGTGCATTTTCCATTAATGCAAAAAAGAATCTCGAGATGGCATGATATTTACTGGTTGTGGATGGGTCCCATTCGTCCTCAGTGCCTCATTTAGAACCACCATCTCAATTTACAGGATGAAGAGCCAATTCTGAAGTTGATGGCATTGTGAATACTAGTGTGAATGCTTCCCAAAGAAGACATCTGAACACATATGGAACGTATTTGCAACTCCAAGATTCAACATCATTTGAAAGATGTTGCACCCATCCTAGAAAGGGATTGATTTCAGGCCCAGAGAGCATGTGAAAAGAACCTGGGCAGATGCAATCTACATGCTCAGCTATCTTACCCCACACAAGCCATTCTGCATCCTCCAAAACACACCTGTATTCTGCTGTACTGTTTCAGCCTATTTCAGCCAGTTTTTCAGATTCCTCTTAGGTAGGCAATTTGTTGACTTTTATCAGCCATTTTGGATATTTGGTCTTTGGCTTTCAGATAACCACTGAGAATCCTTAATGCTGGCTGCTGCATCCTATTTCTCAGCAGACTAAAGAGATGACCAGTCAACACATGGACTGTTATTTATTACTCAGTATGTATATAAGGCATAAGACCCTAAAGTACAGCATTTCTTTTTGTCTAACCACAATGCTTTTGAGCAGCAAGACAATTCTTATAGAGAAAAGCTGTACTTCATGAGATAAGACAGAAAACTTAAATTTGAATTTTGCATGAAAGTCTTGTCTTCACAGGAAAGCTCTCTTACTTAAGAATTTAAGCAGATATAGTTATAATGATATCAAACCAGTGTACACTCTTATTTTGGTATACAACTTGCTTATGAGGGTTTTGGCTTATGTGAGTTCTTGTGAGGGGGCTTAAGCTGTATCTTAGAAGGAATTCATACTTTGGTATGAATTGTCTGCTTGTGCAGACAATCCATTAGAGTAAAAAGTACTCTTAGAAATCATTACCCTCACTGGATGAAACTTTATTCTATCATCTTTCAAGTAGAAGCCCATTAACAAGCCCATCAGAATGGACCACACTAATGTCTAGACAACTAGCTAACCAGAAATTTAGCTGACACTATATTTTTAAGGTTACACTAGAAAAAGGAAATATGAAAAAATTATCTTGTGTAACAGTTCTAGATCCGAGAAACATATGACCAAACTAGTCATACATACTCAGAGAGACACTCCGCTATGTCAAGCTTACCTCTTGCAAAGGACTTAAGATGTTTGCAATATTCTATGCCTTCTATTCTGTCTGTCTGTTTTGGAGTTGTTTACTTAATGCTGACTTGTGGCAAATTCCAGGAGGAACACACTAGCACACTGGAAAATTGAACAATAACTTAAATACAGCTTCATTCACTGAGATCAAATGGACCAATTCAGATGTCATTCCCTTTGAGTATATTGCTCATCCTGTGGAGTGTTATTGTGTGGCTGTCTTCACAAGGGTATAGCTGCAACTTGTATCCTCGAGGGGCCTTAAAGGCAGAGATGCTGAAACAAAGAACTTTGAAGCAGATAAAAAACCATCAGCTCTGGAATCAGAGTCTGAAAGATTACAGAGATGGGTGTGGCTGCAGGAACAAGCTAGACCTCTCCAATCAATCTTAGTGCAATACAAAAACTATCTGCTGTGTTGAAAATTCTTTCTTGATATCCACTCTTCCTACCCTTACATGTGCACAATATCTTGCTTTGAAAAGTCTGTTTTCAGTGACCATTCTCACATAATGTTCCAGGAGTTTGTACGTCTGGCAAGTTAACTACATATCTAGTTGGAAATGATGATCAGTCACCATTTGCTGTAAGTGGTGGGCAGCAAAACTACAGTTAATGGAATTGGAAACTGTCACACCTCCTCAAAGTGGGGTAGATCCTAAGAATCTCAAGCAGGTGCCTTTCAGAGAAAAAGAAAGAAAAACAAATCAGCTCCAAACAATGACTTTTTTTACTATAATAAATTATTACACAGTTTCACTACCTACTGTTTTCTTTTTGTGTTTGTTTTCTATCATAACATTTTTATGCCCAGATACTTTTATTTCTCTGTGAACCTTTTTTTTCCATTGTGCAGGCATTCAAAATAGTGCATCATATTATAGAGCTGAAGAAAATGACCCAGCGAGAGGCCCAAAGCGAGAATCTCAAGTGTTTCCTTAAAAATCTTCCTCTAAATCTGACTCCTTGCCTAAGAAAAATGGAACCAAAGAGTAGGGTAAAATGCCTGAGAAAATAAAAAAAGGTTACAGATAAATTAGTGGGTTTTGACTTCCCTGAAGTATCTCCTGTAAAATCAATTAACAGCAGTCAAACCATTGCTGTTTCCCTCTAGCCTATCCGTACTTCTGCTAGCGAACCTTAAATCATCTGAAACATAAAGAGAGAAGTTTGCACCACAAAGAGGGAGACCAGAGACGAGAGGGAAAGGAATAACAGCAGCAGCAGTGCGGCAAGACCCGCACGTGGAAACACGCAGCGAGGGAGAGGAGGGCCCGGAGCAGGAGCGAGAAGTCCCAGAAGAATGAAGTGCCAGCCTTTGTGGTGAGGGAGGAGGGATGTCGTGCTGTGCAGCCTCACAAAAGACAATATTGGAAACTCTCATGAATGCATGGTAGCTGCTCTATTCAAAGGGCAAGCAGAGGTTGAAAAGCATCCCAAATGGAGTATTTGGGTGTGTATTTCTGTAGGCATTCAACATTTTCATATATTCTAAGGGAAAAATAGTCATGGAGCCGCACCGAAAACACGATTAAAAAGCCCCCACAAAAACACTTGTGAGGCAGCCATCTCTCTGCTTCAGAGAAGGGACACGTTGTGCTTTTACTTCTCTCGTTAAAACTGACAAGTCTTTCTTTGCACACACACGAAAAAAAAAAAAAACAGATAAAAAAGTTTTCCATTCAAAAGTGCTTTTCTTTTCCTTTGGGTTTAAATTGTCTTGCATTAAACACACATCAGTATTGGTGCTGATGTGCCTTTTTTTTTTTTCTTTTTTTTTCTTTTTAAGAGTGGAGAAAATCTTTTTTGCAAAAGGTGTGGTTCTTTTTAAAAAATAACTTCTTGGCAAGGAAGCTGATTCTGAACAAGTGAGTAGGTTAATTTGGTACAGTAGTTTGCAGCTTGCACGTATTAACATTCTAGCTGAAGTAGCTCCACACAATGCTGTACAGCAGAAAATATTTGCCTATAGCCTCAACATGCTTTTTATCTGTAACCCTGCGTTTGGACCTTTGTTTTGGGAACAGAGCGTAAGCTCACAAGAACTTAAATACGACAATCAAAAATCCTGCCAGTAAGATCCACAAATACCTACAAATCAAATGAAGACTTCCTGTTGCTCGAACGGAGTAACTGCAGTTTTATTTCAGGATAGATCTCAGTTAAGTTGAGAATTTGCTGCGTTTCATATGGGATCATGCCCAAAAGCCTGACTCTCAGCAGAGTATCCTTCACCTAAGGTGTGCCAAGAGAAAGGGAGCGGGAATGGGTTTTGTGGCAACTCTGGCTCCAGAGCCCTGATGCCGATTTCTCTGCTAGCATGACAATATCGCTAGGGCTAAAGGAACTAAAAGAAATGAAAGGCACTTTTCTAAACTCATTATCTTCAGCTGCGCTGAGCACAAATTTGGTGCAGCTGAGAATCTGGCCTTCTGTGATTAAAGCCATCTCCATCAGATTGAAAACGGAGGCAAAACTAATGAGAAGAAAACAAAAGAGACTGTGGAAAACAAAAGCAATGTGGTTTTAATTTACTTGTGTAGGGTCCAAATTATGTGCTGTGTGGTGTGTGTAAGTCAAAAGGAGTTTTTAACAGCTCGGAGCCCTGCAGCTTTACGAGAAAGCCACATTAACATTTCAAATGTGCCATACCTGCAACTTGCCACATTTCACATGAGCAACCAGGTATTCCTAGATTTTTGTGACAGTCCACATTCCTGAGCTTTTGCATTTCTCAGGCTACAATAGCTGCTAAAATTACCCGAGTCAAATTCCTGTGGAAGACACATGTTGCCACACTTGGCATTAATTTCTCTGCAGACTATAGTTAAATGTAACTGTGGCTGATGTTAAGTTTATATTTTTAAGCTGTAAACTGCACTGTGATCCAAATGATGAGATACTTTTTGTATCCAACTAGCCCAAACCAGATAATTACACAGCATTTCTAATTCATTTGAGAAATAAAGGAATTATTCAAGCACTGACTTATGAATTCTCACAGTATTTCTGCTTCACAGGTGGCATTACCAAATTGTAAACAGTAGAATAATCTGAAGAAAAAGAAAAAAGGAAAAGTTCTCAATGATGAAAAAGAAATATAAACACTATACTCTAAAATTACGATAAGGAAATCCCTGATGTTTTATGGGTGAAGAAATATTCAAAATTGTTTCAACCTCTTAGGGTTTTGTAAGCTTTCTAGTGCTTTCTACCTCTTTTCCACCTGGAAATACTGACATAGTATTTTTAAAGATATTTTAATATTCCTCTCTAAATCATTGAAAGTTAAAAAAAAAGACATAAAATAATGAGGAAAATATTTTCTGTATTGTGAAATTTCACTTTCAGCCATTGGGATGTTTTGCTTTAGCCAAACCAATTTACTTTTTTCCAATGTATCACTTAACATGAAAAAATCCTTAGCATGCATGCATAAAATACTGATTCGGCTTAAATCTAAAAACACTATCTTCAACTTCAACTGGTTTATATGATTTTTTAATAGAAAAAAAAAAGTGGTTTGGGAGGAATAAAAGAACAAGAGGGCTTCTTTTTCCTCTAGTATCACAGTAGTAAGTATGCAGTTGGATGCAGAGTGCCAGTAACAATACGTATGAAGCAATTAGTTAGGCTTTAATCACTTCCTGGATTTAAAAGTTTAACTGTATGCATGGTTCTATACATATATATATATATTTACTATTTTTCATTATTTTTCTCCTCAACACAAATTTCCATTTACTTCATTTCTATGTATCTATGTTTCCAGTTTAATTCTGCTCTCTACAATTTAAATTTGGTGTGACCTTTCACCCTTTTCTTGGAGCTATTGTGTTGAATTTCACATCTTTAAATCTTCTGAGCACTGATTCACGCATCCAAATTTCCAGCAAAGCGCAGGCTGGAAATGCATTGTTCCAATCGGGAGAGAAACTTGGTTTTTACAGAGTGCAAATGAGCACTGACTTCATATTAGAACTAATATCAAGAACAAATCTTAAGTAAAGATTTTATCTTCATGTAGCAGGAAAATTTCAAACATCAATATTGAAGTATTTTGTACAAAAGATGGAAAACATTTAGCTTCTTTTATAAATAGATGTTTTTGTAGAATCATACAAGATATTTACAATTTTAAAATTATTAGTGTGCCTAAATCTGTCCATTAATTAGGAGATCTCAGGTGGAAAAAATCAATATAGGGTAAAAAAGATTCTGAAACTGTCTTTCATGAGAAAACTCTCAGTTTAAATGAGTATCACAGAGGCATATCACTCTGTGGAAGGTATATTTCTGAACTGCTGCTAGTCTCTGAGACATCTTACTATGAGAAAAACACAAGGATACTGTTAATCAGCAATGGCCAAAAAGACACTGCAGAAAAATTTTAGCACAGAGTTTGTTTTTTTGTTTGTTTTTTTTTGTTTTTTTTTTTTTCCTCTCTTTTTTCCCGCGCTCAGTTTCGGGGCAGGGAAAAAAAAAAAAAAAACAAGAAAAAAAGAAAACTGTTACAGATACTATCTTTCATACCTAATCATAGATTAGTGTTCCTGTGGTGGTATTTGTAGCCCTGGCTAGTTCTCATTTAGATACTCCTTTCATGTTCATTTAAACATATTGGGTTCCCCAACTAAAATTGACAAGGGAGGACCAGAGGAATTTTCTCCACAGAACACTAAAAAACAGGGGTACAGAGGAAGCCAGTGTAATGAGGAAGATGCAGCAGTGCTGTTTCTTGTGGGTAAGCAATGGAGAGGAAAGAAGATCGTTGTTGGAGCTCTAGGTCATTTGTGGTGTTGGAAGAAAACATGCCCTTGAATGTAACTAAGATAGCTGTTTGACATATGCGTAAGCCCATGAAGAAGGGAAATGCAGTAAGTTACATCATTCTTCTGAATAGAGTGGGGACATCTTGAAAAGATTATTACATGAAATAATAATTTAAACACAACATTCCTTTTGTATTTTCTGCAGTTACATGTTCAATAAAATAGAAAGTTATTATTTCTAAGTATACCAGATTGCAAACAGGAAATGGGTGAAGAATAAGCTTTTTATACTAAGAAGCAGCTTAGATACAGCAATCAGTGTAGAAGTTAGGGACTAAAACATATATAGAGAGGAAAACAGCCTACAACACATGGCATTTAATGCATTTTACACTCAAAATTGAATTACACATAAATCATACTTGATGCAAAATATTTAATTGGCTGCTGAAAAGTTATTATTTTTAAAAACAGATCTATGAAATGATCTCTGACTTTTGAAAATGATATATTAAATATATATGTATATAAAACATTAAATATAGATACATGAATTTATAGATATTTCATAGCATGCCAAAAAGGAAACATCAGTCTTGTTTTGTTTCCCCTGGCTCCCCTATAACTATAAACAATTCTGTGTAACTTTGCCTGAATCACATATTCTGTCAAGAAAGAGCTTCTCAGGTGGGAGTACTGCAGTTCATGAAGAAAGTGCATTAAGCTCAGTTTGCTAGCTTTGCTTTCACCACAGGTATCTACATATGTGATCTATAAGTAGATCATACAAATACCAGTGCTGCCAATACAAAATTTAATGTTACTTACCTAATTCCAAGACAGCTTCTCTTTGCAAAACTATAAATGCAGATGTTATGCTGACGTTCAAGTGCTACTGAACGTACAGGGGAGTCAGTGTGAAGAGATACAGTGCTTCTCCTCTTCAGATAATGACTACAGTCCCCCTGTGCATTGCGGAACATTACTTTTCACAATATTTAAAAAATAATATTTTCTTCATGATCCTGTTTCTAGAATAAAACAAGTACAGCCTAGGTTTATCTTAGGTGAGATGATGAAGAAACTTAGTCTAATTCAAAAAGTATCTTCTATCTTTGAACTGTGATGATAACTGCTGTTTTCCTAGCCAGATAACTTGCTAATCTTGTGAAGCATTGTACATATCTACAATGCTGTGCAAACAGCAGAGAGAAATATTAAATTTTTGGAGAGGACTATCCAGTAACCTGTATCTTCCAGGGCAAAATTACATTGTATGATTACCAGAGATTTTTAAATTGGACAAAAAACAAAAACAAACTGATCTGAATTCAAAGTGTGAATCACCATAGTGAATCACCAAGTATTGAAGATTCATCTTTTTGCTGATTTTCTTTGTTGTCTTCCAGGTATGACATATCTGTCAGCTCCTTTTCAGCCTGTACAGATCACAAATCAGGCAATCCCGGGATAGAAATTTAGTAGTTTCTTCCAGTAATATTAACTAAATAGTCGAATAAACCTTTTTTTTCTGTCATCTCATAAATGATCTTATCAAGAATTTTTTTTTTTTCCAGAAAATTAATTGAGGTTGACTTTCTAGTGGCCCAACAGGCAGATTTTACAGAACCATCTTCTGCAGGAGGACAAGTGAGACAAGCAAATATGCTCTTAAGTTTTTCCCTCAGCCTCAGCTCTTTCAACCTGGTGCTTTATCTAAAACCACAAATAAACTATAAAACAACTTTGAAAAGAAATATATATACTCACTTCTTAATTAGGTACACTGTCTAAAAGCTCTCCTGGAGCTCTAATGATACAACTCAGTGTCTGAGGACTGCAGATTCACTACTCCATCCTAATTCTGGAACGCTGGAACTAAAAGATGCCTTCAGAAGAAAGAGTGAATTTGTTAGGTTCAGGCACTTATTTCATTCAATGTAAAGTTGCATGGGTAGTTTCTTCTACACCTAAAGAAGATCTGGAGTAATTGTTTGACTTAATTATTTTTGATATTATATATGAATATAAATTAAGGACAGAAAACCTAACCCACCTTATAGATTTCTACAGACCAGAAAGCAAGGATATACACAAGACTAACAATTCTTCTACAGGATGAAACCAAGAAAAGATGGACAAGCTAACTAATTGCCATCTCCATCTCTGCCTGAAGCCCTGAAAAGTTGTAACATAGTTTATACTTAATAGAAAAAACTATTTCATATTCATATTGATACTGAAATTGGTCACAAATTAATGCATCCAATACTTATAGAATACTTTGAATATCAAGCAGTGCTAATTCCTAATAGTAGCAGGACTCCTTTATCAGTTTAGATGGCTGTTTGTGTTTTTTCCTACAGGACGTCAACGGCTAAAACTTAGCATATAAAGATCTTCCCTGTCTCTCTCAAAATCAGAACCAAATTTTCTTGTTAAGTCTCAGTCATTCACAGCTCTACCACAGAGCCACCTTTTAAACCCATGTATATCCCAACCCATTCTGTTAGACAAACAAATAACAGGGGCCTGATAATCATTTGCACTGTCTTAGTGAAGGATCATCACATCTTAAACATTTCCCTTGACGCACGAGCCAGGATAAATAGGATTTAAGCAGCAAATGGATTGGAGTAGATAACCAGAGAAGAAAAAAATATATAAGTTTATATTCCAAGTTTTAGTGTTTCTTCAAATATTTTAAATAAAAGATGCAGTATCATGGAAAGAATGGATCAACATTTTATCACTCTCACTTTCTGAGAGAAGTTATCCAAGGCCTTAGTGTGTTATTTGCACTGAGAAGTCTTCCATGTTTTACAGTGTTTGGGGTAAAAATCTGCTTGTATAAGTTTGTGCCACTGCCATATGGGAAAAGCTCACTCATTTCAATGGATCCAGTTCACCCTTCTTTGCCAGCAAGGACTGTTCAACTCAGCCTGTTTTTCTGGTCTCTTATCCTATTTAGCTGCAAATGGTGGCACATTAACCACTTTCTTAGGAAGACCCAACATGCTGCCATGGCCCTGGATGCTTAACGGATTGTATATGGGTTGGTTCCCAAAGAATAAATCCTAGGAAGCTGTGGAGATCTCCAAGATCTTCAATCAAACCTGCTCTGACTGTACACAAACGCTTCTTTTATGCCACCTCTCCTCCCTGGTCAGGTTAAATTCTTCTCAAAGTGCTTGGCTGTCCAGCTGGGTTTTGTATGGGCTTTTATATGGCCATGTACCTTGGGCAAGCAGAGCCTGCAAGACCTCATTGCTCTGCGTCCAAGAGCCCAGCCGAGCTCATGGGCTCCCCTCGAGGCCAGCAGTAGACAACTACACACAAAGATGTGCACACACATCACTCTAATGCTTTCAAAATAGTTTTTGGCCAAGGCCCACTGTTCTGACTGATCATCCTGCAGTAGCTTTTTACAGGCAGATTATGTGAGGGGGGGCCCAGAACATACTACAGGAAGTGAGTTCCTTTACGCAGCTTGTTCCCCTCTGCGAATCTTTATCAGTGGGAAAGCTGCAGGCAGCAAAAAAAAGATAGCTCGGGACTCTGTTTGATTTTTGCTTGAGAGGAATCTTGCACCATTTCCAGCATAAATGCCTTCTCCAATTTTGATGAAGGAAATTTTCCTTGGGCAGATGATGGATAGTAATTTTTGAAGCAGATAATAAATATCCTCTCCTACTAATGCACGCCATTTTATTAGCTAGATCAATATTGCTGTAATTTCTAGCCATTAGCATCTCATTGCTGTATAGTACATAAAAATATTTACATTAACACTGATCAAAATTGCAACAGCATGTATTAAAATATGAATGACATATAATCAGAATTTTCTGTTTCTGAGAACTAAAACAATCTCTTCAGAGCTTAATTCCCCCAGTGTAGTAAACAGATTTTTTATTTCCAATGAATGTAAAAGCACTGATTAGAGAAAACACATCTCTACAAAAATTGCACAATGGCTGTATCTTTTAGTATAGTTATTTTTTTAAAAAACCTTTGAAACAGAGTATTTTTTGACAGAGAGAATAAACTCTCTGAAGAAATCTGGATAATAATTTTGTTAGAAGAGTTCTGGGGGAAGATAAACCCTAAGCGGTGGGGGGTGGGGGGGAATAGATTATAAAGAAAACACAGTGAGGGATACTCAGATACAACCAATATTTCATAACTTTGGAGCTCTTCAGAGTTCACTCACCTGCAATATTGTTCTCCACCAAAAAAAAAAACACAACAGGGAACTGCATAATAGTACAGAGCTGCCCTTAAAGTAACTGAGATCTGACTTGAATGGGTTATCAGAAATGGGTTGACCAGAAAAAAATTTGGCTCAACTTGTTCACACCTAACACTGTCCTCTTAAGAATACAAAAACACAGATACTTTAAGAGATGTTTTCTTTGAAGAAGCTCTGTCCCATGTTCTTCCATCTTGCCCCTGGCATGTGCTGTTAAGATATACCAGCTTCTGCCTGAGTGTGCCACAAAGAGGAGAGTCTAGGGGAACCTAGTCCATAACCAGCCCTGTCTAGGCCAAAGTGAGGCTGGGAAAGCACCAAGCACTGAAAGGTTTTTTCAGGGCTCCAAACAGGGTCCAATATGCTGTACAGGACATATCAGCTAAGTAGATATATGGATAAATAGATCAGATAAACAGATTTCAGCTAAGTAAATCAATAAACAAATTAAAATTATACATATTGCTGCCAGTGGGCTTCTGTGCAATGCCCTACCTTGTTGTTAAATGATTCTCTCTCCAGAAGCAAGTCTAATAGCTTTTGGCCAAACCATTTTATTTACAGGCTTGAAATCACTCTAAGATCATGAGTTCAGTGGGAGGCCAGTGCTGCAAAGCTCAGAAGGACATGAGTTGAATAGAAGTGCGTGTATTAGTAATGTTTTTTTGTTAGGTCTTTAGTAAACACATAAGAGCAAATTGTGGGAGGGTGGGGATCATATAATTATGCTAATTCCTAAATTAAAAAAGTTTCAGTGGTAACTAATTACAATAAAATAAATGAAATAAAATATCTGCTTTGTAGTAGCCCTGCCGTTGGCACTTGAACAAGGGAAAAAAGCTGCCAAGTTTATTATTGTTCTTTGATTTGTAGTCAGACAGTACCCTAAGTGGGTGGATGGTTGGCACACAACTTTATATTTCATTTTTTAATCAGTTAATTTCTGCAAGCTGTTGCAGATGACAAGATTAAGAATTTAATATCAGGGAGGGAGCTAAATATCTCCTGTAGCAAGAGAAACTGAAACAGGACGAGACAGACTCATTGTGGTATTATTTTTTTTTTTAAGTGATTGCTTTTCCTTTCCTTCTTTTCACTTTACTTCCCCCTTATCTCCAATATTTCCTGTTAAATTAGCTTTCTGACTAGGAGATATCTTGCTAAATAAATAGCAAAACACTAAAAACATTTAGCTTTACAATAAAATCAAATGGGGAATCCAAAGAAACAGAAAACAAAACCAAGAGAGATACTCTTAAGCCTAAATCAAATCCTACAACAACATCAAACTTAATCCAGAGACTTTAGAATAAATTTAAAACAGGCTCAACTTTATAAAAAGGGAAAACTTAAGAGGAAAAGAAGAAAAAAATAAAGAAAACATGTAAAAAATGTCCTGAGAACAAGCTGTTGTGAGGCTCAAGGGTGCTGATTCCAAAACTTGTACCTCCAGCTCTAAGGACACTTCTCAGAGTATTTTGTGCCAAGGTCAAACCTTGGTTCCCAGATGCAGAATTGCAAAACTACGTCAGAACTACTGGGTTTCAGAAACACAGCCCACAAAAAGCAGTACGTAACCTGTGTTACACTATGGCCAGAATGGGATCTCAGCAGAAAATTTCTAAATGTTACTGCTTTTGTCCAAAAGGAAAAGGAAATTTAGGTCCTGGAGGTCCTGTGAAGACGAGGCGAATCAGAGGGTAGAAAACATGGAGACAGGGATTAGGCCATGATTTACGCAGGAGATGAGGCTGCAGATGCCTCGCTTTTATCATCAGGCACCACATGGTGCCCTAGCAGTTGCAGCACTTCAACTTTGTGGTTCCCACCTATTCTCATCTCTCCCCAAAAGCCAGAGCCCCACCTCTCCCAAGCAACATCAGAGCTGTAAATAGCCCCAGCATGACCCAGTAGCCACCGTGGTACTTGGCAACTGCTACTGAAAAAATAGAGGCAACAACATATTTTAAGAACCTAAATTTAATATGTATTACTAGCCCACCACCTTAAAGTTCTGGTCATAGTTCTTTTTTTTTTTTAATCTTTTAGTTACTGCAGAACCTGTGAAACACAAGGAAACTGCACGTTATAGCAAATGCTTCATGAAAGTTGTTAGTTGCACTAAGAATGCATCTGCAGGAAGTTCTGCAGAAATAAATGAAAAGACTTGTGATTTACATCCTCTGTAATTTCAGTGGAAAAAAGTCATGAGGTGTGTGGCACACTAAATCAACAAAGAGGATCAAATAATCACACTCAAAAATTGAAATAACAAGCAGTCTGTTTTAAAAGGTGAATTGGGTTTGAGCTTAGAACAGCTCAAACAGCTGTACTGCTCAGAGCTGCACTGCATTGCATTCATCTGCTACAACTTTGTCACAGGGCTCTGCTTTTAAGAAGCACATTTACAAAAATAAGTTTAAATCTTCCCCTGATTTCCCTTTCAATCTCTTCTAGAAGGCAATTCAACACCCAGTGTCTTACCCAGCTTTTTTCGAAGTAATGACTCAAGTTGAAACTTTCTCCCATCCACAATCAACCCCAAAACCATGACAGCAAAAGGAGCCTGGGAAAGTATTTCTTTGGGGATCCTTTCTTTCCATAAAACCTTCATAAACATTTTCACTATAACAACATATTCAGAGTTGTAGCTAACTGTGTTAATATAAAGAGCCAGCAATGTTTAACATATTAATTATATTAAGACTCAAAATATCTCTGCTGGATTTATATCGATCACAGACAGGGCAAAGTTTTGAGTCAATACCTGAACAGACTCTTCCTTTATCTGGATCATTCTACAGTACACATTTCTTCTCCACACTCCATAAGATTCTCTGGATGCCTCCTTGCAAATTCCTCATCCTGCAGGAATTATTCATTAGTTAGGATAGAACAAACAGTTTGCATCTACTTAGTGCTCTTCATATGGGGAAGCAAAGAAGACTGGGTTAGAAAATCTTTATGCTGTGTTTTAGCATAAAAGCTTTTACTATTTTATTGAAGTAAATAATTTAAAATACTTTCATTGCTGAGTACAGAACTTTAGAAAACATTCCTAGAAATATTTGACTAAAGCAACCATTAAAAAACAAACATTAGAATCAAGATAACAGAAACAACATTTTAATTTAAAGCATGTGTTGAAAGAAGGTAGTTATATTGGTTAAGTCACATTTACCAGAGTAGAAAATAAGGTGGATCATGGTACAGAACATAAGTGAACTTTTTTCACATTTTTCTGACAAATTTTGAAAATGATATAGGAATCTGTAACGATGCAAAACAAGTATTTAAAAGTATCACATTTGAGGGCTAGTCAGAGGCAAAGAGAAAAGCCATAGTCTCGAGTTCTCCGTTATTATTCTATTTTGATGGTTTACCAGTTGTGGAGGATGTGTTTCTTTGCAGCTATGTCACATTCCTGAAGGACACCTTGCTATCAAATCACACAAGAAGAAGAACTCAAAATATCCTTCCAATAGCTTGTACAAGGACATATATTGCCAACATGATTTTGGAATGAGCGTTGTCCTGCTATCATTTACAGGATGCCTTGCAGCACAAGGCAAATCTGTACTAGAAAATCATTGACAAAACAAGGCAAATATTATTAAATTACCCTCTTGAAGACATCAAATTTCTAATCACATGTAAAATAAAATTCAAAGCATTGGAATTCTGATTATATGAGAGATGATTCAAAGTACTCTGTGTCAAATCCAATATCACAGTGAACAGTATACAGCACTTGAGATACTTGAGAACTTACAGCAGAAAAAATACTTTGTTTCATACAGCTGAATACAGAAAGACAATCTGGAAAGAGTCACCCAGACAGTTGCTTGTGGCTAAAATACAAACACAAGACTGCAGTTAAAACTAGTTTAACTGCAGCAATAAGGGCTTCATTAGGATGATGACAGCTCATAAATAGATGCAAAAATGTACTATGACAGGACAGCAAAGTTGCTTTTCCCCCTTCAATCCTTGTGAACAGGTAAGAGCACCACAAAAGGGCAATTTATAACCTGCTCAGTGCTCTGTCAAAGAAAACATTTCAAAACAAGGACAGCCATAAGTCCAGGAGGAATCAGAAGCACGTCTTGTAACCTGCTTTAAAGTTAGCTAGCTCAGTTAAGCCAACATGCCCGAAATACAAGTTTGTGATGGAATAACCAGACCCTCTAAGGAGGAGTGAGAGCTGCCGGGAAAGGTGCTAAAACAGACGAACTTCTCTACTGAGAAACTAGAAGCCTTCCATACAGTCAGTGACTCACTGTAGGGAAAGAAGGGTACAGCATTTTTTTTCTCCTACATCTACTTGTCATTCTACCCAAGGCCAACCCACACCCTGTGTGGGGAGTGAAGGTGCTATTCCCAAAATTTGGTGGCACTAGGTCACAGGAAGGTGGGTAGATCTGCTATAGCCTTTCATGGAGCGCTTGCTGAGGCAAGGACTTGAAGTTTACTATGACCATCTCAATGAAACGATCTTTTTGTACATGTCATGTGTCTCTATATAATTTGTCTAATGAAAAATTAGAAATAATGTACATAGCTAACTCCAAACTGTTTTTATATTAGTCCTAGAAACCCAGAGTTAGCACTTACCAGCACTTATAATATACCAACTTCTAGCATGGCTGAAATTCCAGTATCGGGATAGCATTACCTGTAATGGTAATATAAAATAGCACCAACTATCCCTTAGATCCTCTTAAAAGAAAGACTTAATTCATAGTTCATCTTTCCCAAAACACACACCCACTGTCCGTTGCAATTCACATCAATGTCAGGCATTTCTACAGCTGCATTGATATCATCATTTAAAAGCTGTCAAAAATCAGAGGATGACAGGAAAGGAACAAATTAACTGTAAAAATATATATTTTCAGCACTGTGATGAAGATTCAAGAACAAAAAATACCTATTTATTGTGTTAAAAACAAGCAGTGATTACTTTGTTTTGCTTGCTCCAGTAAGCAAAACTGTAATTTTACTTACTTAAGCACCTTACAAATTCCTACCCAGCATGCTTCCACCTTCTTCAGTAAAGGTGCTGGAAAAATGCTATTTAATGCTCTCAGCTGATGCTGTCCCCTAACACTACCAAAAAGCTCTAGCAACTTCATGAAGAACCAGTGGCGGGTGATCTTACCTCGATCACCTGCAAGTAGGCATCATCCACATGCTTGATTCAGCTATGATTTTGGGTCATTATCCTGCAGGAGTTTTGGAAAAGAATCACCCACTAGACATGACATTCTTAAACTATTCTTACTTTGGTTTGAGAGTCTTCACCTGTTATTCAATACTATTCAACAGACTGCACCCCTAAAAAAAAGTTTAAAGAAATAAAAATAAAAAAAAGAAAGAGAAAATTGGAGGCATCTGAGTGGTCTGAACTTTAATGATCCCTCAGATAATCACAAACTCAACATTCCTTTCGTATCATCGAATGTAACTACTGCTGCTGCTGCCTTTTTTTTTTTAACTCCTCACATGTAAGACAAAATCAGAAACTAGCAAAAAATATAACAATATTAGGAGAACCAAAGAAAACAGAGGGAAAATATAGATTTTGAAGAGTGTATCTCCTGTACTTCTGAACAGTTCAAAAGAACAGCTACCTCAAAAGCCATAGACCAAACATCCTTTTCTATCGGTCATAACTAAGATCTTGCCTCCTTGTACTAGACAATTATCTGCTTCTGCACATCAATGCATTCATATCTGTAGTTCTGATTACAACCCATTATATGCAGAAATAAAGTTATTCGCTATAGAAGTTCAAAGGGTACAATCTGCTGCAGACCTTCCGCTTAGCAGCTCAGTTCATTACGAATATATCATGAGAGCAATCTGCTCTCTGCGGGGGGAATTAATTTGATGGAGCATCCACTTAAAAGATTTTAAAAAGGTATCTAAAAGCTACCTGCAGCATTAGTGCCCAGAGATAGCCATCATTTGGTACTGTCAAAAATCACCCCCATTCATTAGAATAAAAACTCCTGACCGCTTGGAAGGCATGGAGGTGCTTTAATCAGAACTTTAACCAGAGCTCGCTCACACAGAGCCAAAGTCAACAAAAATGACTCCTGATTTCACCCAGAGAGGTAGCATGGATCCAGGACATATGCTCCTCAGTCACTTTTTAAAATCTAGACAAATTTATAAAAAGGATCTTGGACATTAGGAACATCACGAATGCTGTAGCTAACACACACACACACAAAAAATCAAAAGCCTGGTAATGAGAAAAATCTGGAACCCTAGTATGATATTTGTCAACTCTTTTATAGCAGTAGGAGAAAAAGAAAGCTTGATGTTAAAAAAGAAAAAAGAAAAAAAAAGTAGAGTAAGAAATCTATGCAGATGTGTGTACTCAATTACACAGAGCAGTTAAGGCCAGAAATGTTTATATGAATTCTTCACATAAATAAATAAGCTATGATAGCAGAGTCAACAAATTATTTTTAGATTACCTGATCTAAGAGAAAAGAAGGAAGAAAACGAGACAGAATAAAAATAAAAAGCAGCATATTGTGTGGAAAAAAAGGATTTAATGTTTTGATGGCAGCCTTTTTTTTTTTTTTTTTAAGCAGAGCTACTCCTACCCAGGGGAAGGCAGAAAAACTTTGACCATATTTGTCTACACTTCTAGCGTAGTGCTCTGCCATGTAACAGACAAGATCTCTCGTAGCACACAAGCACGTATATAGCATATAACTAAACAACAGCTTAAGCGATTCCATCACCTGATCCTGTGGCAAAGTCAAAACATTGCACTTGTGCTCCCGCTCATCTCCACAGCTGACCAGTGTTGGACAGTTTGGCACTACACGAAAAAAGAGATTTTTTTTTTTTCATCAAAAATTCTTGAAAACAGTAGAGATTTCTAAATTAGCTAACTTTCAGCATGCCCTGGAACTGCAGGAGTATATTTGCTAGCGCTGAAACCAGACATAGCCCACTACGTCTGAAATGTTCACATTTTAATAAGAAGAAAACTCATACCTTCTATGGGAAATCCCTATACAGAAATTGCCAGCAAAGAGCACAGAAAATTCTGTGTCTGTGGAAATGAGATATTGCTTTGGATGCACATAACCGACACGGGATGTGAGACTGGCAAAAGTTAAGAGACTGAAATTATTAGTTTTTATATTAAAATGTGTTTCTTTGATGCCCAGCTGTACAAAGAAGGGTGTGAATGTTTATATGCCGTAATTACCTCTTCCTCTCAAATGTACATCTACAAGCCAGGCTTATTTTAAATATCCTGGTGTAACGGCATTCTGCAGGTTGAGCTTCAAGATCTTTTGAACATGGTCACTTGCTTCTTTGAGGGGGATTTGGCTGGAAATCCTTTGCAGCCAACTCAGAACTAAACACTCAGGTGACTGAATGACAAAAAGGTCTGTTATTCCCTTCCTACAACACATTTGAACTACAGCTGGCCTGCCTTAAGGCTGGCCTGCCTTAAGAACTTACTGCCAGATATGGATACACAGGGCTATATTATTATTATTCTCCCTCTGTCATGCTACATCTATAACAAGAATTCTGTATTTGAGCTCCCTTCCTGTTTCCAGGCAAGTATTAAAAAAGAAAAAAAAAAACATTTAGAAGTGATTTAACTTTTATTTCCTTTCTTTTCACTTCTTTTCTTCTTTGGTCCATATTAATTTCAGATCTTTCCTGTTTTTTTTCTACACTGGTGTCAGATCTCTTTTCTTTTCTTTTCTTTTCTTTTCTTTTCTTTTCTTTTCTTTTCTTTTCTTTTCTTTTCTTTTCTTTTCTTCTCTTCTCTTCTCTTCTCTTCTATTTTTTTCTTTTCTTTCCTTTCCTTTTCCTATTCTTTCCTTTTCTCTCCTGCTTGTTTCCATCATGCAGTTCCCTTCCATGTTTTTTTTTCCTTCTGAGCCTTTCTTTTGCATACCATTTTTCCAAGGCAACTGCTCTATGCTCTCAATTCTTCTAATCTTTATTTCACACTTCCAAACTTTTTTTCCCCTATTCCAGTTTTCTCCTCCTTCTTACTTCTCTTCTAGGACATCTGATCAGAAATATGTATTTTTAACAGCATGAGCCATACAGTACAGAATATCCTTCTAGAGGCAAAGGTAATGCAAGATCATATGTAAATAGGGATATTTTAAATCAAAATTTAAGTAACTTCATATGTGGTGTATCACAGAGATGTTAAGGCTTTCTTCATTTTTGTCATACAATTAAACCTTTGTTTGCATCTTTTTGCTTCATTTATCCTATTTACTTTAGATGTCTTTTTCTTTAATACTGTTTTATCTTTTTCATAGGTATTCTTGTTTCTTTTCTAGACTACAAACTACCAGCAGGGAAATTAAAGCACTCTATTCACCTAAAGCTCAACTTTAATTTGAAAAAAGAAAAAAAAACCTTTAAAAAAATGAAATAAACTATTACTGAGTAGTTCACCTCTTTCAGAAGAAAAATCTGCTTACTGTAAGCAGTAGAGTGGACAAAATAAACAGAAACTAATTAGTAATTTTATCATGCAAAAATGTGTGGTTTTAATGCATTAAACCCCTCATACTTAGGGAAACTGAGAACGGCAGAAAGGAGAAAGTGGGAGCCCTGAAGAAACAATGATAATCTCAGATAACAACTAGGGTTTTCTATATATCCTGTCTGAATTAATCTTCTGTTTTTTACCATTTACTGAACATTAAAGTTAATCCAGAATGACCTCTTAATGGCAGCCATCACCTGGACAAACATGTTTAAACAGAAAAAATTGCAAGTATTGTATTTTTCTCCGAGAGACACTTTGGACTGAAATGACTGAAAGACATTGCAGGAGACTTACTTTCCTCATGGTACAAGCAGCACCTCGTCAGACCACTCCAGAGGCTGAAAGTGGAGAGAAACAGGAAAACACAAAACCACTAATGCAGCCAGTTGAACTATCCCTTAGAGCCCCACTATTAAAATTAAAAGCAAATCCACACCAGCATGCTTTTCTCACAAGGATAATTGGGTCCTGTTTGCTGCTGCTTCTTTGTTGTCATTGCTGAGTTTACGAAACAAAATTTCCCGGGCAGATTTTTATCAATTAAATTGTTACTTTAAGCAACAAAAATCAGAGCATCCATACTTAGGACACACATTCTGCCTCTAACTTCCCTCATTATATTCAGGCATTGCAATAAGGGGCACAAAAACAACTGTTTTAATATTTCAGTAAAACGAGCCAGTTTTTAATTGGTAACTGTGTGTGTTAGTCTTCATCAGCTAAAGGTAGTCTCCATATGAAACTTAAAACTTATGTATTTATTATTTTTTTAAAAATATTGCTACATATAAGTAGAGGACTGGCAAAAACAGTGAAGACAGTCAAAGATACTCTAAATTTTATATAGTGCATTAGGAAAATAATAGTAATAAATTCTATTTTGGTAGTACTTCACATTTGAGGTGAAGAAATGAAATTTATTTGGAATGTTGTTCTCTGCACCAGCATAAACTTAATACAAGCATAATGACACACAATTTGATATATATGTAGCTGGTATTTTTAATATCGAAGGAATTTCAATTACCTGAAGCACCATTCCTGAAAAACAAGCTATTAATAAGTAGTTTGTTCGGGGCATGTGTAACACATACATATACTAGGAGGTACATAAGCAGCAGAATAAGGGAAGCATAGTCTGGTTTTCCTCTCACCTTGCACTCCTAACTCTTTTTCTTTCACTAGAATTACTCCTGAGGAACACATGCGAGTAGTATGAAATCAAATGCTGGATACTTCTTTTTACAGAATGATCAAAAAGCTTGAGCTGAGACAAAATCAGTCAGGCTGGAAGGGATGCGGGATTATGCCACCCTGAGCAACTCGTCATTTCAGCACAGGGCCACTGCCTTCCCCTGGCAGGTTTCCTCCATGCACCCACAAGAAAAGCCTGCATGTAGGCAGTGAAACTACACAGGCTAAATTTAAAATTGCCATGTTAGTCTGAGTTTGTAGGATTACCATCAGGGACATCTCTATTTAAGAAAAGGAGAATGGGGACACCGGGGGGGATGAATTTTGGAAATTAAAGAATGGAAAACTCATGTCATAAGAACATTTTTTTCATGTTTCATAAATAAGAGCTTGGGTGCTTTCAAGAAAGTCTTCTTATAAATATAGCCTATGAATTGTAAAACAAGCATGGCCCAGCTTGTATTTTCCAAGTAAAATATTAGACAAATAATTTAGATCTAAAATTATTTTGAAGAAGCTGCAAAGATTAAAGATCATTTCACCTACACAGCTGCCATCCCATTTAAATTTGCATTGAATCTCCAGTAATCACGAACACATACGCATGCACACATACACTGTAGCTACCTCCTATTCTAGATGGAAAAAAAGATCCCTTCTAAACGGAATCTTAACACGCTTCCTTGAGGAGCTACAAAATTGAATAAAGGGATCCATCAGCATACATTATTTTGGCTTTCAGAGTGGGTACTAAACACTGTCAAATACTTTTCTTCCTCAGAGGGGAAAAAAAAGTGAAATTAATTCAGTTTTGAACATTTATTTCAGAAAAGATCACAGATTTCTCCATTTTGACACCAGCCCACTTGCTCTTCACATAAGATGACCTTCAATTGAACTGTGGAGAGCAAATGGAAGGAAAGTTTCCTGAAAAAAAGTTTAGTGAGGATGTAAGAGATTAATGAATGTATTTGTGTTGGACACTCTTCCCTGTATTGCATATTCAGAGTGATAGAATCACGTTATTTATAGTATTTTTCAGATCATTTGCAATGTTAATTTATATGAGTTTGATATCGCTTTTGTCTTTTAGTTGTGTGTTATTCTGAGAAATCCCTGGGGAAGGAAAGGATTTATATGCTTTGTGTACACATTCTGCAGACTAAGCACTCCGGCATAATTATTTTTGGCACTCACTAACTGATTAAAACATCCCTTTCTGCACATGTCCCCAATAAAGCTGTTCTTTTTTTTTCGTTAATGTACCTTTTAACGAGGATTCCCTTTTATTTCTTCCTCTGGGCAAAACTGCCTTATCCTTTATAGAGAGGTAGGAACAAAGATGAGATGGAAGCTGACGGTGCTACTACATGGGTTTCTAATGTCATAGCAATTATAAGCCTTTTTTAAAAAAAATCCGTACAGGGTTAGCCGTAAAAGAAAACACATCCCTGCTTGTGTTTACTTGATATACAGATAAATGTCAGCAGTTGGGAGAAAATATTTTTTTGAAAAAAAAAAAAATCCTTTGCATGACTCAGTAAAATTGCACAAGCTCTGACTTCATTTGACAGTTGCTGCTTTTTAGGGTATGTTACATTTAAATTTTGCAACAAGACCCACTTAGCGGAATGTTCAGACCATACTTCAGCATTGAGAAAACAACAACAACAACAACAAAGACCTGTCTCCTAAAGAGAGAAAACATTTGAATTAGGAGGGGAGAAAAATTAAAATAAAAGCTGTTTCGGATCCCAAAGCAGGATGGGCACCCAATCAGGTATTAGTGAAAACAAATATAGATGTCACTGCTCTACTACCACAGACCATACAAACTGCTTAAGGTGGAACAAACATGGAAACACAGAAGTGCCATAAGGAAAGAAGTCCTAAGCACTACCGAAATGGGTCTACGTAGCTTTTACAGAATGTTATTCCCCCAGATTTTGTTCAAACGACTTCCAAAAGGTGTTTTTGTAAGAAAAGGCAGCTTGCTTTAGTGAAATCTGGTCAGCCTAGAACTTCTGGTCTTCTCATTTACCTGAGACCACCAAAGCATCAGGTTTGGACCAAAACAGCTCTCAGAGCGCTATGTCTGGAGCAACTGCCAAGATCAGCGCTTTTAATCTCAAACTGCCGTGATCAACTGCAAAACCGTCAGAGATGGCAAAAACTGAGCCAACAGTTCAGAGTACATTGAGTGTTGAGTAAGCCGTGGTAAAATTACACATTGACTTTTAGAGGAGTTGCTTTATCTCTGTGTCCCTTCTTCTCTCCTTCCACGCCGAGAAGGGTTGTCATAGAAGCAGGCTAGCGTTGGGCTTTAAAAACACTGAAAAACACCCCTTCCGTTATAAAACCAAAGCCAAGCAAGCCGAGGGGCTCCCTTCTATTTGCAGTCAGGTTCACTAGGGGTGCAGAGACACAGTGCCTCTTTCACTGATGCATTTGAAGGAACTTTGGGCTTGGCCAACGAAGGAGATGGTTGCTTGTGGCCTCTGGTAACTGAGTTCACATGCAAAGGTACCTTCTGGTCTAGTTGCTGAAGGGGAAACGAGTACAAATGTTTCGGCCTTGGCTGTTAGGGTCTGATTATAAGCAGGGCACTGGAGAATTCATGGATTATTCATGTGTAATTACAGATAGCTATTGTGCTCTTCTAAATCATCCCGATAGCCCATTATGGCCCATAACAACTGAAATAGCAATTGTCATAGTAAGGTTTGGGCTCTGTCATAGAGCACTGTCTCTAATCAATAATGACGAATGGCAAAATTTAGCATTGAGCAGGAGAAAGTCTAGTTGCCTCCTGCCATAAATCTGCACAAATACTGAGCTGCGCAGCTGCTGGATCTGAAATCTGAAAGGCGCCGGCGCGCTGCCCGCCCCCTCCGCATGCACCTCTATAAAAGTTGAAAAGGGAGCAATGAGCAATATGTCAATGCTAATAATCCGCACGCCGCCAGGACACTTTTCTATTTATTCAAAGCGGGGTGAAGCCTGGGTTGTTCCCAAGGTCAATTCCAGGTGAAAGGGGGGTCAGGCGGAGGCCACCGCCGCCCCATGCGGGTCAATAGCGCCGTGGCGCTTCCTTGCTACACGGCCTGCTCGCACCCCATCAATCCAGTGCCGCTCGCCTCGCGTAACGGGCAGCGCGTCAGTGCAGCCTATCGTCACCAAACGCGCTGCTGAAGGACCTTCCCTTTGCATGTAAAACCTCTTGCTGTCAAATTCTACATTCGCTCATGCGGCGGTGAGCAGGCAAAGTGAGAAATCAGGCTCTCGTCGGGGTTGGTAAAAGGTCACTGCTGACAGGCGCGGAGGTTAAACTGCCGAGTTAAAATACTGTTCATTACCCACTGCAGCTTTTTGCTAACTACACTTCTTTGTGCCACAGCCAGGCAGTACATCAATATGCCCCTCCTCCTAATTCATTAGCAATTGTTGAATGGTACAGAGGGAGGGAGAAAAGCGGGATTGATCTTTTACACGTATTTTTTTCTTCCCTTTTTCCATGTCAGGTACTTTTACGTCTTTATCCATTTGGTATTAAATACTGGGCTCGCGGGCGAGGCTGCCTGCCCACCATGTACAGTCATAATTATGATACTAGCCAGTTTGCCCCAACCCCCAAAGGTTTGGGGTCGGGCTAGCAATGCCTCCCGCTCTTGCCTCCTTTTATTAAGTGTCCTCTTTCCAATGGTGCCAGCATAGCATTAAATTGGAAACCTCATGCCACAAGCCACATTATATTTAAAAATGCTAGCAGCTCAAATTCGGGGGAAGGAAAAAAAATCACACTCCTGCAGATGAAAATGGTTAAAAATAAAAATGGTTAAAAACATACATAACAGCTAAATTGCTATGGAACTTAGATAGAACGCCTATGACCTGTTCATGCTGACTAGGTTAGATCTTTATCAAATGCTACCCTCAGTGAAGATCTCAAGACATTCCCTAACCTAATATTTTATTAAGAAATGTTTAATGTCTGCCTTTTTTTTTTCTACCATTAAAGAAATTTGATGCATCCAAAAGAGCCATTTAGAACAGCAAGGAACCATTGGAGTTCAAATGGAAACAGCAGTGACGGTTTCATTTGCACCAAAGGCAGGGATTCAGTGGGAATTCTTAACAGTTGAGACCAATTTCCCAAAATGAAATTCCATTCTTTGATTAATTAATAAGTAGATGGGATTCCCGGTATTAAAATGCAGAGCTTTTGTATTTAAAGATAGCCATCTTAAAAAAAATAATCTCACAGAGTAATAGGAAAATTATCACGAATCATGAATAAAATAAAGGTTTATTTACATGCACACTACAACAATAATTTGACTCAACAAATTACCATTATCTATTTAAATCTTTAAAAAATTCATTCAAGGATTTCTTCAGGAAAATATATCTTTTTTTTCCTCCTGTATTCTTTCTCTCTCAGTGGGACTGAAAATAAAATGTTATGACTTAAATCACAAGAGGCTAACATCATTTTTAGCAACAAGGGCTGCATAATTTCAAGACTATGAGTGAGTGGCTGACTTTAACTAAAATGTTTCAGTTCTGTGCGTATATAGGTACATAAATAATTCAGAATTAATCCCTGCAGAGGGGACAATGGGAATCGTAAATTATCCATGTGCCGTCCTCAACATTAGAGGCAATGAACCTATAGTAACAAACTATGAGTGTTACTCATTACATACATTTCACAGACACCTTAACCTTTTGAATATTAATTTCCCTCTGCAGCTTGTAGCTAGGCGGCATAATTTTTTTTTCCTTTCCTTTCCTGCTTCTTTCTGTGCCTTCATTCCTTTTTTTTTTTTTTTTCCTTCTCCCCTCTCTATTTTTAACCTCTCATGAACAACAGATCAGTTAAGCTATTGAGTGGATTGCGAATACTGAAGGAATATTGATTCTTTTTCTAACTAAACAGTTACTGGAGAGCATTTTTTAAAAAGCTGGATTGTTGTTTCCATAATATTACATGCAGCACTTCATGTACTCAGAGGTGAAGTACGTATAAAATACTGGTGTAGGCATCTGATGCAGCCAGATGCATGTAGAGCCATGGTTCATGGCTACTTCTAAACACGAGGAATGCTCAGCACCTTTGCCATTTTCTGCTGCCAACAAATATCACATCATTTTACAGTATCTAGGCTTCCCAAGTTTTCCAACAGAAAGGTGGAAAGTGTGTTTCATCAGAAGCCAGAAGAGAGAATAGTAGTATAATTTTTACCTAATACTTTTTTTCTCTGATCATTTTTTTTTAATTCTAAAAACGGCACATAAGAAAACAAAATTTCTATATTCAAACAAATCAATTAACACAAACTATCATGCACCTATCATGATGCAACTATCATGCAACTTCCAGAGAAGACCATTTCAGAAACGCCACCAAAGCCTCTTTTCTAGGCTTTTAAACACACAAGAGGAGTCAATGGGAGGTTATGTGCAGTATGTGGCAATTATGAAACAAATTATATAGGCTCTCGCACATTTCAAGTTTAGCTGAAATTATACCCTGATTCTTCAGTAAAACCCCTACTTCTCTTAGGAAACTCTACTGGGGCTTTTCATAAGAGGGTTCAGAAGATCAATACCCATTTAGAAAGCTCATGATGCTATTTCTGTTAAAAAGTGGAACAGAACAACACTGTCAGGATGCTTATCCCCTGATTTCAAGGAGATTTTATTCACATGGATAAGGGCTGCAAGTTCAGAGCAAGGTCTGTTAGATGATTACTATACCTAGTTTGCCACTATACTTTTCTGTAAGCACCTGCTACTGCTCTGTCAGAAGCAGGAAT
>NW_010587170.1:0-64583 GCF_000705375.1 Tinamus guttatus | reverse complement strand
CATAATAATCCTACCGATTTCTTGCCAGGTGCATTCAGAGCACTAACTCGCTGCAGGTTACAACAATCTCTATGATACAACAGCATGAAAAAAACAGCTCTGATGCTTTATTCCACATGCTGCTTATTATTCTTACGGGTTCTTCTACTGAAGCCACTTTCTTCTGCCTTTGCTCAGACAGATCTCTCTGACGTATTAGGCCAAGCATGAGAAAGGCACACTAATATTTTTTTTTATCTCACACAGTATGCAAAGGAATGGAGATGTGCTTAACATCAGGTCTGTCCCTCTCCTCAAGGCTTAAGAAATTCCTTTACAGATGGGTTGACCAGGGATATCCAGTGCTTTCATACAGGCCTGAGGATCCTTTTGGCCTCCTGCTCCTGGATTCACAGCAAGATGTCCTAAGAGTTCTAGTGTTACACATCCACTAGTCATTACTGGATTTAATCAAGTCATGCTTGAAACAAGCCTATGCTGCCAAATCAACACTTCCTGTATCAGATAAATCCTGCTTTCTACTTTGTAATCTTGAGACTGGTATCTTCTACACATGATCACTCCCACAGCTTTTCATCACTGTTTTGAGGCTACGACATTGCAGGAAATCATGGCTGGTTCTTGAAATCTGCAAAACTATCACTTTGAAATAGGGCAGAATCCACTTTCTTACTGGACAAACCAGCTCTCCCTTATTCCCACAAGTTACAGAAGGAACAAACCCTTCCTCTTTTTGCTTTTAACTTCATAATTCATTAGAATGAATGTATCGTAACAGCATACATGCATTAGAAAATGCCAGCACAGAAAAGGATTTTTGTGCCTAGCAAGGTAGATGTGTAAACTGATCTAGCTTTTTAAATTATTTTAGCATAAACACTTCAGATGTAAAGATTTGCTGTGATATAAAAATATGAAATAAATTGATATCTTTTCATCATGTGAAATTCCATTGAAATACCCCAATTTATGCCAGTTACTGGACGACAAGCACTTACTTCTTCCACTCTCTTCAGAAAAAAAAACGTATCCTAGAATATTTTGAGTTAGAAAACACAGTAACTATAATATTAAGCACATTTGAGGGCAGAAAATGAGAGTATAAAATGTTCACAAAAATACTGTTCTCTGGTTAGACTAAGAAATGAAAAAGGCAAAATAAATATTCAAGTGTAGAATTTATATTAAATGAACTTGCAATACTTGTGTGCTAAAAAAATAAATCATGTTAACCCACTTGATGGAGACTTAGATGGTTTCTCTTCGTAGAGAAAGAACCCTCATAAACCACAGCCCAATTATTCAATTTCCCTCACTAATTATGGAAACTGCTCATTTCTTGGCCTCAAGCACTAGATGATGTATTTCTGAAGGGCAACATGAGATTTATCATAACCTGAGACTCTTTTTATTTAATGAGAATAAAAATAAATACTTCAGAAGTTCCAGTATCACAGGTAACTTTGGATTCTAGGTTTCATTTGATTGATGAGTTCTCTTATACTAAATATTACAATTCAAGGCACTTCCCACTGTAAGACGGTGGCAAAGGCTGTGGTGTTCATTAAACATAACAAAGCCTAAGTACAAAAAAAAAGAGCAAATTTCCACTAGTTCTAACAAGTCTAAAACCCATCCACTATTGACCATCATGAACTGCTTTCATTATCACAATTTGGCCGTGTTCATCTACCATGATCCAATAAAGAAAGCACTTAAACACCTATTTAACTCCATCCCCTCTCAGATAAGCACTTAAATGCAGACTTCACCTAGTTTCAGATGCATTACTCCTTTGTCCTGAACTAGAGGACAATGTCAAGGAAGACGTGCAGAGCTGACCAGGCACAAATAAGCTCAGCTGGATTCTGAAATAGGCTTTAGAAAATTATTCTTTATCATGAAGCAAAGAGGAATCAGATTTAAAAAAATACCCTCTCAAAGCAGTAAGAGCAGCTCTTGAAAGAGGTTCATCCATGTCTACCTCCTACCTTGAACTAGAGGCAAGCAGTAGGATTCATTTGACTACAGGATATTTTCACAGAGAAGTTGTCTACATCTGAGCTTCTACAATTACTGGACAGAATCATCTTTGTGGCATAGTTGATTTAATCCCAAAGTGGATGTCTATAATATGTCAGAAGGATCACTTACTAAAATAATCTATTCATTTCTTCTCACCGTCTACAAGAGGAGCTTAGGGTAACTGAATCAGGCACAGCTGTAGACAGCCCAGTTAGGCAGGACAAATCCCATATAAACTATCCAAATGTAGTACAAAATATTTACTTCTAGGAAAAGACATTACTCACTTTCAACACAAAATATAAAAGCCACAGAAAATAACTTTCTATAGAATGGAATGGGCAAAAATCTCAAGTTCTTTATGTAGATCTAGTAATGAAGGAAGAAAGAATGCTGTACTGTGACATCTGTAAATTTTGTGCATATTTTATTAGACATTTTGCAAGATGTTTTGATAACACTTACCTCAGAGGTTGTTTTTCCATGCTGTTTGTTGTTTTAATCAACTGTTCATTTTCCTCTCATAGATTTTGCTCCTAGATTTTATCTTACTGCTCAGGAAATTGAGAGGATTGTCTGGAGCTTAAGCCTTCCCACTGCATATATTGAATTACAACAGTGTGTAAGTGCCCAAACACTTGCTGATCACCTTATTATCACAAACACAACTTCCTTGTTTCTCAAGTGCATCACACTCTGCTCAAATAAAATGATGGCTAAAGAAACATTTGTTTAAACAAACAGAGTCATGCCTATATTCTAACATGCACATTCATTTTCTAAGGAAAACTCTTCTAATTGTTATCAGTGTCTCTCAAACATAGCTTTTTCTATGAAAAAGTTATTGACAATATATCGACTGACTTCTGGAGCAAGTCTGATCTCATAATTCACCTGAATGATATGACCACTGCTAAGGGAAACACTCTGGGAATTAGTGCCTCATGTACTGTGCCCTGTACTTCAGTATGAGTACAGGATCACTAATTGATGGACTTAACAGACCAGGGAATCATATACAGTACATTGAAACAAAATTATACTGCTCTTCTGGTCATTCTCTGAGCTCTAGTGGAGCGTAATCAACTTATTTTCCAGAAACAAACATAACTTAATGAGGAGAAACAACCTAGTATTTCTTTCTTTTTTCTTTCTTTTTTTTTTTGTAAAGATATTCCTAAGATATTAATCTAAGATACTAATAACAAGCATTCAGCACCATCAGTGTCAGATCCTAACTGTATATCTCTACTAGAGCAGCAGCATATCCTGCAGTAACAGGAAATAAGATGATGGGAAGAGGGAAGAGCTATGCATCTCTCCTATGTAATTTTTTATGGTCTTTTCTCTATCAAGGAACATTGATACACCCATAGAAATTTACTGATGAGGTAATATAAATACATGATTTGAAAAATACCAATAATTGAAAGAGGAAGAGGACTTATTATTTGTCGAGAGAAACAAAAAAGGGTAGAATGACATCATCCATGCTTGTTGCCATACTATCCATTTAGTTTGTTGCTTCTTGTAATACAGTACTGCTGTGATACTCCTACTGTTAGCTACTCTCCTCTCACTTTGCATAAGGATATTTTTTTCTCGCTTTGTCTACCCTTAAGAACATTAGAGAATATTGTTTTAGCTGGAACTTGACAGGCATTGTTGGCATTAACTCACTGCAAATTTGCTTCTCATGTTGGTTTTCTAACAGTTCTGTTGTACAAATGCTTGAATAATAGAAAAGATATTAAAAGTGTTTGCACACTCTAGCTGTGTTTTGAGTATAAGGCTGTGACCCCACGGTACTTAAGTTATAGGGCCACATCCTGGATTTTAAACCTGGCATTGCTTAGTATTCTGTTTTTCATTAATAAATTCTGCTTATTTATCAGCTATGAAACACTATACAAAAGCAAAATGAATGTAAATGATGTTGAATACAGCACTTTTCACATACTAACAAAGAAACTTTATGCACAGCAAAAAACGAGTCCTGTGCAGGCAACACATATATCCATATTATAATCCATTTGTAATAGAAATCAAAGACCACAGTGCTATATGCCATAATGATATACTGATATTAGCTGGAAGCTAAATGCTTCATGACTACCCATATATCCAAAAGAGAAACAAAGCACAAAGCAAAAACCCCCTCACAATACTGCTGGAAGAGTGGCCACTAAGGAATATTGAAAAGCTTAAACTAAAATTTGACCTTGAAAATTTACGTGGCTCGGATCCCAATTAAACATACACTTTAGAGAGGATATACATCAAGTTGCTATCCAAATGTGTGCAACTATTTCCAAAACAAAACAATCTGCAAGGCCTTTTGAATTTCTCCAGTCTTATTTGAAGTCACAACAATACGTGCTCCAACTGGCCTATGGCCACTGGGGCCATGTACCAAATGTGCAGACTTGGGAGGCTGCTTCTTGCAGTAACCGAAATCTCTAGCCACTTCTACAGGTAATACAAACAGACAACTTAATTTTGCTAGAAACTGAAATTATAAATTGTAAGAAAAATATACCTCTCTATTTCTCAGCAGCAACAATGTGTCAATGTTTTACAACAGGTTCAGACACTGAGAAGTAAGTGTGTAAGGAAAATTTTATTTTTTCTTTCTAGGGAAATGGGGCACAAAAGAAAACAAACCCCATAAAAGGATATACAGAAAATGAGTGAAAGGGTGAATCAAGTAATCAAACAAAATACAGGTATAACCAGTGTAAAATCTATGCATTTTCACCAGGTCAAGATATCTAAATAACTAACTATTAGTTTATACATTAAAAACCATACAAAAGGATACATTATATTGTAAATACACTTAAGATAAAATAGAAGTTAACATTACGCAAGGTCAGAAAAGAAATGTGTGCTTTTCAAGAGCCACGTGCAAAAGTTTAATTTCTTCACTTTGTTGTGCTTTCAATAACTGAACCGATAAGTAGCGTCATATCTCATTTTAGACATGGTAAGAACAAAGGCAAGCTAAAGACTCAACATCACCTTGGAAATAAATAAATAAATATTTCCCAAACACACCAACATTCTAATAGGTAAAATACTATGTTTTTTTATGCAGTGAACTTATTAACAAGCAAACAAAAAAATAGTAACTTACACAGATGCCCCATCAAACACTAGAAGGGAAGCACAGATGGGGCACCATGAAGTGGCACTGGCATTCATTTGTAAAATCTGCATCATTCTTCCAAACACCTGAAGATTGACAAAAATCGTGTTAAAGTATAATGATGAAAATAACCTCAGATACCAAATATTGAAAAAAATATATGCACATGCATATATAAGATAGCGAGGCAAGGAATGCTGTGTTTTATGTCATGCTTGCTTCACAATTCATGAAGTTTCAAAAAAAGAAAGTGGTACATGGACAAAAGGATTTCCTATAGGGAAAACAAACCGACAAACAAAAACCCTAAATATTAGGTCTTTCTAGCTTGAGTTTAATGCATTTGGATATTTACTTTTTCAAGGAGTCTGTAGGATTTCCAAAGCTTTGGTCACTTGGCACTTTCAGGCTTGTTTTATCTGTCTTAATTCTTTTGTTTTTTCAAACTCCCATAGCTCATTTTAATTTAATTTCCATAGAGAGTCATCCCTGGATTGTATTTATTTTTGGACTCTGGTTTTGTTCAAAACAAAATTCTCGTTCATTTATGAGCACAGCTTGGTTTACCATCACAGCTTTTGAAAAAGATGGTGAAATGCAACATCTTTTTCATTGAATTTTTCCATTTAAAAAATGTAACTAAAACATTATCAGCATTTAAATGGGAAAGATTACATACCACACTCTGATACAGCCTCAGATATCTGGATCAAACGTTGCAGTGTTCTAAGGGGCACTTTTGTCTATTCTTTGCCTTAATAAGCAGGAGCAAGAGGAAGGGAAAAGCTGCACCAAGTTTAGTTTAAAGAACCACCCCTCAAACTGTCCATTTCATCATTTTTATATTAAACTCACATTTTCTTGAATATGAGCTCTGCAAATGGGCAAAAATCAATCACACAGAGGCAAAACCGGGCAAATGCCTTCTCTATTTTCTGAGATATAACATTAGCAAGATACCGTACTTCCCTTTTTGTGAGAGGAACAAACTCCTACTCCTTCTGAGAGGCTTTTTTTTGGTTTGTTTGCTTCTATTGAGTGACCCTTGGCCATGCAATGGAAAGGGCTATTCTTTTGGACTTTAAAGGCAAAGGAGAAAAAAAAAATGACATAAAAGCCTGGCTTGGATTTGATCGATTCACTCTCATATTTGAAGTTCACTTGCAGCTTTGTGCTAAAGGACCAAGGTCACTCCAACCAGTCTTCTAATGAGACTGTGCATGAGCACTTGCAGTTTTGTAGACCCAATCTTAACCAGAGATTGAGAAGCGAAGACAGAGAGTCTTCAGGATCAGATCTAAATGGAAAATAACATGCTCGATTGGGCCTCTGAGGGTGGGTTGAGCCAATCTGCGTGATGTATCGGAGCATTTGTGGAGCGCCAGCACACGTGGTGCAGTCTCTATTTCTGTCGGCAAATACAAATTTTTCACTCAGCAGGCATAATCAGAGCTAACTCGAGAGGAGAAATAACAAAAACTCAACAGCCCTTAGCAACTCAGCATGGCATAGAGGGATTTAAGACTTTAGCATTTTATCTCTATCAGTATGAAAATGTATGAGGAAATCTGAACTTTGGAAGTGCAAATAAACATATTTAACACATTATAAACCACCTATTCTGCCAATGGCTCCTGCCTGGGTCCTTTTCTGTTTCTTCCTCACTGGTGTCTCTCTCAAAATAATACAGCTGCTTCATTAATTCGGGTTAATGCTAAAATCATTTTGTTTTGCCAGAGTTAGTCTAGAGGTAAGGGCTGAAGCACGCGCTGTCTCTTGTTCACATCTGTAAACTGATAATGAAGACAAAATCACATGCTGCACCTCATAACATTTTTCTTCTCTGCAGCTCCTGTTTACTTCCCCTTTTTTTTGTCCAAGAGAATGATCCAAGGCTTTGGTGCTTGAGGTTGCTGAGAATATGATGACAACAAAAGCGTTAGGTATCCTACCTAAATCCAAATTAAGTAATTGGATTCTGCAGTAGTAAAAATTCACTCTGTAGTTTTAGCTTCAGAAATTTACTTTGCCTCCTAGGAGCTATTGTATAAACAGATGTGATTTACAACCTGTGATATTTCAGCATGCATGAAGATCCATACGTAAGTAGAGACTTTTGAATTGAAAAGAAGGAATTTTTTACATGGCATAGTACAGAGACTGGAAGGAAAAACAAATTCAAGCCTACATGAGTAAGATAAACATTTGAAACACTCAGAGTTTAGTACGTGGTTCTTTCTCAACAACTTTCCATAACACCTCCAGCTTACTACATGTGTTTCCTGCATCTTCTCCCCTTTTATTGCTCAATCTGCATCTGTTACATCTCCTCCACATGACATTTTTCTTCACTGCGCTGGCCCTTGTCCATACAGCAAACAAGCTGCATGCCTGCTCCCTCTAAACTGCCCTGCAAGACACGGCATCACAGGCTATCGAGTTTGCATTTCGGTGCTAGATACACTTTAGCACATTTACATCCCCTCAAAATGCACTAAAGCAGCACTTCTTCACAAGAACAACAGAACAAGCTTGGATTTCATAGCCAAGCAACTAAATAACAAGGATAAAAAGAAAGAATGAGACAGGCAGAGAAGCAGAAAGGGAGGGAGGGAGGGAGAGAGAGAGAAAGAGAGAGAGGGAGGGAGGGAGAGAGAGAGAGAGAAAGAGAGAGAGACAGAGAGAGAAAGAGAAAGAGAGAAAGAGAAAGAGAGAGAGAGAGAGAGAGAGAAAGGAAAAACAGGACAGTATTTAAATTGCCCTAAATTTGGAATGACTCCTCTGATTCACTCCAGATTCACCCTTATGAACTATTTTTGGTAAAGATTCACTGTGGAAGCTTTGAAGAGACTGCTTCTGTGGTGGGAAATTTAAAAATGTAGAATTAAAAGTCAAGATTATAATGGGAAATGTACTTAACTACAGAATCACTAAAATGCATGAAATAAACTAGTAAAAGGCTTCAGACTGCACAAACGGAAAAGAGTGGATTTCTACTTCTCTATTGATATTTGCTCAAATACACTGTACCTGCTAGTATGTACTTTGTTATCAGACACCATGTTGTTAGGGTTGCTGTTTTCATGCCCACTGAGTTGTACTCTGTTACTTTCAGCATGTCACTATGAAAATCTTTTATTAAAATCTTATATCTATCTGCTAATGACTCAAAGCTGAAAGTAAAAAGAGTTGTTCTGTATCTACTAATAGACAATAAGATCTTTCACATCTTCTAAACTAATTTTTTATTTTGAGATAGTATCCCTAATTTCAGCTGCTGCATTTATCCTCTGGAAACAACTAACCAACTAACCCTCCTTCCACTTGCCTTACTCTAGAAACACCCTGTTCTATCTAAGCCACTCTCCATCATCTTTGAAAGATCCTGGAGAACAGAGGAGGTGCTGGAGGACTGGAAGGAGGCCAATGTCACATCAGTCTTCAAAAAAGGCAAGAAGGAGGACCCAGGCAACTACAGGCCAATCAGCCTCACCTCTGCCCCCAGAAAAGTGATAGAACGGCTCATACTGGCCGTTGTCTCCAGACATGTGGAGGACAAGAAGGTGCTCAAGAGCAGTCAGCATGGATTCACCAAGGGGAAATCATGTTTGACTAAACTGATAGCCTTCTATGACCAGCTGGATAGATGAGGGGAGAGCGGTGGATGTCATCTATCTCGACTTCACCAAGGCTTTTGACACCGTCCCTCACAACATCCTCCTGGGCAAGCTCCAGAAGTGTGGGATAGATGAGTGCACAGTGAGGTGGATGGATGGATGCCAGAGCTCAGAGGGTGGTGATCAGAGGTGCAGAATCTAGGCCTGTAGCTAGCGGTGTCCCCCAGGGGTCAGTCCTCGCACTAATTGTTTTTTACTGAAATACTATGAAAACTCGATAAATATTACATATACCTAGAGAAAGTTCAGAATAATCTGTTTTCTTTTCTCCACAGCCCTAGACTGGCAACTGCAGCAGGTCTGCAGAGAAGGACCTGGGCGTCAAGTTGACCATGAGGCAGCAGTGTGCCCTCGTGGCCAAGAAGGCCAATGGGATCCTGGGGTGCGTTAAGAAGAGTGTCTCTAGCAGGTTGAGGGAGGTGATCCTGCCCCTCTACTCAGCCCTGGTGAGGCCACATCTGGAGTATTGTGTCCAGTTCTGGGCACCCCAGTACAAGAGGGATGTGGAGCTGCTGGAGAGAGTCCAGCGCAGGGCTACAAGGATGATCAGGGGCCTGGAACATTTGCCCTATGAGGAAAGACTGAAAGAGCTTAGCCTGTTCAGCCTGCAGAAGAGAAGGCGGAAAGGCAACCTGATCAGTGTCTATAAGTACCTCAAGGGAGGCAGTGAGGAGGATGGTGCTGGCCTCTTTTCACTGGTGGCCACTGACAGAACTAGAAGAAATGGCCAGAAACTGAAGCATCAAAAGTTCCACAGGAACGTAAGGAAAAAATTTTTAACAGTGAATATGACCGGCTGTGGAGAGCTTACTCCCAAGACAGGTTGTAGAGTCTCCTTCCCTGGAGATTTTCAAAACCCGCTTGGATGCAGTCCTGTGCCACATGCTCTAGATGACCTCCAGAGGTCCCTTCCAACCTTAAGCATTCTATGATTCTATGATCCTCCAGGCTTTACACCTCAGTACAGCAAACAACATCCTTCAATCTTTGCTAGCTCATGAGCAACAATTCTGAAGAAGGAAAATGATGAGGGACAGGGCATAACTTGCAGTCCCTGTTACTCTGAGCTGTGATAGGTAACAGCAGTTCTGTTTTAACATCCTCACTGAGAGTTTATGCTGACACATGGTGTCTCCTAGGGGCAGACACTGAATTTGAGCAGAGAAGCAGCTACCTCCACATGAAGCACAGAAATCCTTAAAATAAGGCAAGTGAGGTATCTAATGATGCAGTCTATAACAAGAAGCACTGCTGAAAATTCTGCCTTGAGACATGAGGGGCACAAGCTGGAAAGTGACTCAAGCCAAACATACCCTGAGGATAGGCCTGCTTTCAGCTAACCCATCTGCAGACGCCGAGGCCAGAAGCTCTTCTCTTTGTGAGTCCTTTTCTGGGCCCAAATGGAACTGCTCCTGTCAGATGCTCCTGTGTCATTGCCTCAGTTCATTTTAGGAATAAAGGAAAGGCTCCTTCCTCTTTGAATGTTGGACCAACATGGTCCATTTTACTTTGGTCATTTGTATTGAAGACAGCATCAATTTCACCAAGTGGCTCCTCACAGAAGACAACCACTGCGGTTTGCATGAAGGTTGCATCACAGGCTTAGAGGAACACCGGCCTCATGGATGCCCTGACTGCATCTCTGACCCAGAACTGCTGAGCATGGACAAGCAGCACAGCTCTGCCCTAGGGAGACATTTACTAGAGAAATTCAAGGGAAATTAATAGTTACCTTCTGCTTGTCACACACACAAAAGCCAAGCATTTTTCAGGCTTTTGCCTAAAAAAACAAAGCATTTCAGAAAATATCAGCTAGTGCATCAATTATTCAGCATTACACTAACAACAACAACAACAACAACAAAAATACAGTGGCTTTTCTGTTTAGATATCTGGTGTTTGTTAAAGTTTCCTTTTCCTTTGGAAACAGTCATCATCTCCCCATCACAGGTTCTTTACAAACTTACCTTAGGCCCTCCATAATTTCTTGTTGAATTGCTTCACTAGCCTGAGTTCAGTCAGAGCAGTCACAAAAGTAAAACTCAATTTAAAAATCTGATATATCTTTTGGGTAGTATTTCCAATGTCAGTATTACCTCAATTCTACTTACTGCCATATGTAGTCTTTCCTCAAGATCCAGAGAGAGGAAACACAAATTTAGCTGAGATAATATGGGCTTATGACAGGAGCGAAAAGGTCTTGTATGAAGAGACACATGTGCTTGAAAACATAGGGTCTAATTCCCGTATTAATTTCAGCAGTGTAAGTCTATTGAAAATCAGTGGGAATACAGTGACAAAAGACAAAAGACAAAAAAAAAAAAAAAACCCTTATGCACTGGCTGTGGTCCATGCAGTACATAGTCAGTGGCCTTTTTGTTCAAACCCGGTGACTTTTTATCATTTGCTAAAATGAAAGAACTTATTAAGATCCATAGTGCTATCATAGCAATGTCTGCATGTAATAATACAACACATTATTATATTAGTACCCCACAAACTCTTTTTTATACCCTCAAATTACATATGTAAATCAAAGTGAGACATCCTGCTTCTTAGATACACCAATACGATAAGATAAAATTAAACTAGTGGCATTCCTTCTCTCTGAGGCCAGGAACATGTATTTCTGAAAAAGATTCACGACAGTTCAAGGTAAAAAAATTTAGAATAAAATTTAAAATAGAATAAAGTGTCATTCAACTACTGCCGTCTTAAGCTCAGCAATTCACTGTTTGCATTTACACTAAAATATGATGTTTCAGACCTCTCCTTTTACTGGACTATAACAATTTCGAATGTAAAAAAGAAGAGGGAGATTAATATTAATATATCTAAATCAAGGTGATTTACAACTGCAAATGTTCCTTACCTATATAAAGATCTGCATAGCACTTGATATAATAAGGTTATAAATGAATTTATAATTAAAGTGCATTTATTTAAATATAGCAGCACGGTAATATCTTCTGTTTACCTGCACTGGCATTCTGAGAAAAGCTGTGAGTAGAGTCACCATGGGGAAGAGCCTTCAGGGGAAAAGGCTGTAATAATAAAAGCAGCTATCTCTTATGTAGAACAAATAGAAAGTGAGAAAACCATTTGTAGAGGCTCTTGAAGAAAAATACCAGTACTTGTGCTAGATAACTAGATACAAATAAAGGCTCACCTAATTCCTGCTTATCTGGTACCTCTCAGCTATAGTAAGAGCATTACTTTCTTTAGTAACTGAGTACAGAATTACCATGACACCTACAGTAATGAACAAAGAGAAGAAGAAACAAAGCGTGATTTACTGTAGTGTCTTGTTTTGCTTAATTCAGCTCCATGCTCCATGCTTATGAGTCGAACATACTCTTGTCAGGGCAAGGGCTGGTTTCACCGATCCAGGGACAGTGCCAGGAGCAGTGATATCGCCAAAGTGGCTTAGGTGACAGAGCATCCCCCCCGGCCAGACAGCTGCCACACTCGCACCCACCCTCCATCATCATCTTAGGCCCTGGCAGAAACATCAGCCTGCAGAATACACCTTCCTCTAACGGCTTTTAGGATGCACAGTTCCACATTCTGTTAATAGGATTTCAGAGTTGTCCGTGAAAATTTTGCGTAGAAAAAAATTCATGGGTGTATCTATGCTGTTCTGCATGCACAACGTGGAATAACGAATTTAAAAATGAAAAGCTTAACTAACTTGGCCAGTTTTCTGGGCTACTTAGTGAGAAATGCAGTGCTCAAATTAGAAGTGGGTACTAAAATACCAATGACCGTAAAACAAGACCTAAATATTTTGAACTTGGCATTATTTCTTTTGGAAAGGAGATACTAGCAATATCTGTTAATACTGTGTTACTGAAATATTTGCATTTCAATAAATAGAAATTAAGAAGTGAAACCTTTTAAAGTGAAGGACACTCTGTGATATGTAATCAGTAAAAATATACAGTAAGTTCATATTTCCTTATTGCAGTAAAAGTGTAAGCAAGAATCAAGATTAAGAACATGTAAAAGTACCATGTATGAAACAGTCACCAAGGCATTAAAACACAAGAAACACAGGATGAAAGAGAGTAGGTTTTCAATCCTAGAAAAGTGCTGTTTATAAATAACTGTTCTCTACACATAAATGTTTCTGAGTCAAAGGAAAAAAAAAAAAAAAGAAAGGAAAGAAAAGCAAAGGTCTAACTGCCATGTAAACTCGTTTTAAATGTCATGTCTTATTAGAACCCAATAAGTGGAATGTCTGTTTTCCCCCTTTGGTTAAGCCATCAGATTTGTCAAAATTTTATGATAATTCATTCCATCATTCCTCAGACATTTAAATGACAGACAGTCCTTGGGAAAAAAAAATCCCAGTAATCCTGCTCTTCATGTTAAACTGCCTCTAGAGAGGTTTTTAAATATACCACATCATGGTAGCAGCCGAGCTCTAAACTTCTCAATTCCACTTATGATTTGCTGCCTTTTTGGAAAATGACAATAAATTGGCTCTCTCCTCTTCTTGACCTCTTGACTTCTGAACCATGGCTGCCCATGCCTTAACTTGGCTCGTTTAAGTCAGCAGCTCCCAGACCGCTCTGATCCTCTCCCGGAGGGGCTGCAGATTTAAATCTCCAGAACGGTTAAGCTCCCCCTCTAGTGTTCACTGCTCATCACATTATTCCTCCAAGACGAAGGACGGAGACATGCCACTTTATAACCTCTCACAGAGATGGCCTCTGCTCAACAACAGCTTATGAGCATAATGGCATGAAGATTAAAAGGTAAACAGAAAAATCTGTTATTATTCCATTTCCTTTCATTATTTTTTTTCTAAGAGCAAACAGAAAATAACACAGAAGATTCTAATTCAAGACTTGTGTGAAACGGTGCTGGATCTTACAAACTGTAGCTAGTGGCACACACAGCAACCGAGTGACAGGACGGGCAGAAAAGGCAGGTGACAGCACAGCATTTCCTTGCATGAGCCTAAATTCGTACCTAGTGCGTAAACTCACATTTGAAAGCAAGGCACAAAAAGATCTTTATTTACATGCTGATTACTAACCAGATTGGGGTAGCGGGTTCACACATGTCTTTTTTCCTTACTAAGTCTTGCTAGCGACCTGCAAAAGACACCCTTCTTGCCTGAGGATCAGTATATCGACACATTTACACAAGCATCGATGATTTGGATTTACTTGAATGAAACTAAATCTAAATGAAAGATTCGGAGAGTCATAAGAATCAAAATCTGGGACCCTGGAAGGTTAAAAGTTCAATCTCTTTGTTAAATGCAGCATTGGACCCTTGTCTAGGCAAACCTCGATATTTATTGTCCCAGGCAAACTTTAAAAAAATAAACGTTAGCACTTCAGATTAGGGTGTTCCCTGTTCCTTACACTCTGCAAAACCGAAATGATTTTATTTGAAAGACACACCGTTGTGATTTGAGCTGATGAATGTAAAAGCAAAAAAAGCAACCCCTGTCCTGAGCCTCAAACAGGAAAAAGACAAAAAGCAAAAAAAATCATCTCCCCCCTGCAACTGTGTTAAAAATTCAAAGCATTGATGCAACACAAATCTAATCTTCAACAAAAATCTTTTGCTGTCTATTAGTCTGGATATTTCACAAAAATCTTTTGCTGTCTATTAGTCTGGGCAGTTTTTCTTAGCTGATATCTGTCTGTGATTTATTTAAGAAATACCTTACAGAATATTCACTGTGTTGCTACCTAGAAATAATAAAAGAAATAAATCAGAGAGATGTTATGCTAAATACTACCAGCTCTTTCTTTAAGGTGTGAAAAGCTCCATCAGACCTCCTTGCAATGTTTCAATGGAGCAATTTCTAATGTTGTGATAATTCTCCTACAAAATGCACTAGAAACTTGTTCGGATTTTGCCAAAATTATGCTTTAGAGGGAAAAAAGAATCCATGTCCCACTTGATAACTTTCATGTGGCCTATTCAATCTTTTTCTTATCAACAGGACTTTTTCCTTTTTTTTATTTTGTTGTTAAATATTAGAAATTTTTTAAGTTGAAATAAAAATATGAAACTTAATTGAATAAAACTAGACCTTTTAATGAATTTAATATTATTTCCTCAGTACATTCTTACATGAACAATTTAAATATTCATGCTTTTCACTGCAAAATCCAGTGAAAAAAAACTTTAAAAACCTTATTGTAGTGTCTTCCTTGTGCTTTTCTGAGGTATATACAAGCAAAACTCTTTTACTTAAAACAAAGTAGTGTTTTCGAAGAAAATAGTCAGTAATTTTCCAAGCTTCTGAAAGTTTTTTTTTTTTTCCTACTAGTGTTGCTGCAGAGCTCTGTAATCAGAACATACTTTGACTAGGAAGATCAGTGAGCTGCAAACATGTGCGAATTATAACAATGCTGGGGAATTTCTAGCTGAAGTGGACAGAAGTATTGAAATTCAGCTTAGTGCAATCTCTTTACAAAAGTGCCATTTTTAAAATGCTACAGATAGAAGCCATACAAGTGCAAGAGAGGGTACAGATTGATTATTTTGGGAAAAAGTGACAGGTAAATACAAAACTATGAATCACCAACTTTAATGTCATTTATTCTGAGTACAGGGCACCACAGGACAGAGAACTGAAATAAAATCAGCATTTAATCATCCATGAAGAGGACAGTGATGTCTTCCTTAGGTACAAACCAATTTGAATTGTACTTTTAAAACAAATATCTAAGTCACAGCATAGCCTTCCAGCCTAGTGTACAGAAAATAGATCGTCTGACCTCCCTCAAAAAAAGGCAGAAATTCAGCTATGTTGCAATAGGACTGGACCAACTTAAAAAGCAAGGAAACCAGTCGGACAAGAAATGCAACACTGAGAAGAGGGAGCTCAAATTGTAATTCTGAACCTTATTCGGTTTCTAAATGATTCCTTTGGCAAGAAATTGGGTTGTTGTGCAAAGAGGCACAGGGTGCAGAGAAGTCTTTAAGGAAGATGCAGGCAGGAAGAGAGGAAATGCAGGCAGAGCTATGCAATCCACCATCCAAACATCCCCTTACAGAGGAGTCAGTGAAGAGAAACGGACAGAGAACTTTCCTGACACCTTTTTCTCTTCATTTCTGGTTCTTTCAGCAGTAAAAATCCAAACGAAGGGCTATACAAATTGTTAGAGAAATGCAAAGACTGCAAAATGATGTGTACTTTAACATATACATACTGATTGGTAAATGAAGATAATAATAAAATTATAATTGTAAGTCTCATACAAAATTAAGACAACAGTTCTCCACTTGGCAATTTATTGCATTTGAATGGTATGCAGATCTCCTACTGAAGATATTAGATCATCACTGAAACCATTCATAGGATCCTGGGAATTTAAACTGTATTTTCTATGGTGTCTCTGATGGTGGCCTAGGTTTAAAAAAAAAAACATTCAATAGCATAGACAGCTGTGGGGAGGAGGCTTGAACTGTCACAAATCAAATCATCACCCAAGAAAATCACGTGAGTTTGGACAACACTCCCCTCTTTTAGCAGCCAGGCCTGCTAAATATTTCAGTAGATGTGAGTTGTCTTAAATTCTTCTCTCACACTTAAACACCTGGAATGATTCTGTGACCTAGGTATCTGCCTAGGATATAGGGCAATATAGGACAATAGGACAATAACAACATTAAATCTAGTGTATCTGAAGTTTAGGTAAAAATTCATTTGGCGCCTCAAAAATATTCTCCTCCTTTGCTAAATTCGCAAGTGCAGCTTGTATAACTATGCTATAATGTAGTAAATTCAGGAATGAAACATCCTGTTGTAACTTCAAAAATTAAATATTATTTACATATTGTTTATGAGAAAAAACCACAGATGTCCTTTGAACTCTCTTCCTATCAAGATAAAATATATTTTAGAATATTATTTCACTGCTATATATTGAGCTGTCTCCAATATTTTTCAAGTTTCAGGCTGCATAACAAAAGCAACTGCTTAATTGTGCTTTCCTCAGAGCTCGTAAGAGAAATTGTTTGATTTCCCAATAGAAATTTTTCTTTACTTGTTTAATGGAGCAAGAGAGTATATCCGTGTACATGTTTGTTATACAAGCACATTAAGGAATTATTTCTGGAAAGCCTGAATAGAGAGACAACTTCTGATTTTAGTTCTGTGGTCAGATCTGAGCCCTTTCTTACCCCCTGCAAGAGTTCGTTCTGTAGCACAGACAGAGCTCAGGATGGATGGATAACCATCTTATTCTGCTCTCAAGCCTCCCTCCTATTAGTCAACAATTTCACTGAGCTGCTGTCATGAAAGGTCATGGAAGAAAAGCTGATCCCAGAGATAGCAAGGAACAAACCCTCGCAGGAATCCGAGCAGCAGGCCAGAGACCTTGAACCAGGCATTGTGCTCCGTGCAAAGCTGGCATGCAAAACAGAGCACTGGACTAATGCGCTTAAAGTAACACTGGCTATTAAACAAACTGCTTGACAGATTTTTATTGCAGGGTATGTAAGTATAAGAGCACATACTCATCTGCAGTTACTAGCTGCTGCTTTTTCAGGGTATGTGGTTTGGATATAATGAGCAGCAATAATACTATCTTATATTTTTCTTCCTCTTTAATTTTGTGAGCAAGTAAATGCTGATCAAGCTCATACACATAAGCACCGAAGCCATCCAATTTTCATTAGCATGAACATTCTCAGCTGCAAACAATGCCATCATTTTAGCAGTTTGTTCTCTGGAAATTTGCTCTTTTCCTTCTCGTGGATCTTAGCCACATGATTCTCCAGAGAATCAATCAAAACTCCTTTTCCTAGTACAAATCAATCAATCAATTCCTCATGCCTGACATTGTCTGTTATGTACTGAAGAATCACGAAGCACCCATTTGGATTTCCTTAACAACATGTTTACCTTTCATTTAACACAAAGACTGCCAAATACTTTAGAAGACAAATACACAGACATTCATGTTTCCATAAACTGTCTCCTCTATTATCTGATTTCTGATAATCAGACCTCCCTTTCAAAAGGCCCACCTTCTCTATCTTGAAACACATAATGCTAACTGGAAAATTAGCTGTACAGTGCAATTTTCTACACCTTACAGTGACTTAACCACTGGTTAGAGAAAGAATGCCAAAAACTCCAGGCATTTACCATCAGATTCCAGCCATCCCTCGAAGGGGTAACATAGAAAGGATAATTTTTAAGGAACTTTTCTTCCCCTGTTTCACACCACTGAATAAACTTTTTTTTTTTTTTTCTGCATTGTAAAAGGAAGAGGAAGGAGAGAAAGTGAGGGCATGTATTGGCTCTGCCACTTCTTCCTCCCAGACCTGGGTTCGGTTGGCATATTGAAGGAAATAGTAAGAACAGAGCACAACGGCCAACTGTGACTGTCCTTTCAAAGGCTTTCTGGCTTTTGCTATGACATCCTTCAAGAAGGATTAATCTTCTGTACATAAATTATTTGTCACTGGTGGTAGTGGCCTATATGCAGTTAAGGGCTATTATATTGGGAACAAGAAAATAGGATAGGCAAAGAAAGTGTAAGATTTAGCACTTCTGAAGATGTATAATTTTTTATGCAGTTTTCTGATTTTGAAAGTAGTAGCAGGTACACACCATTTGAAAATCTACATATCTCGAAAATTAGCTTTCCTTGTCTTCTTATATGTACATGTTCTTATAATGCTAAAGGGGATAATAAGGAAAATTTAATTTGCAGAAATTTTGAGAAATTATTTTGTTCCATGAATTGAGAGGGTGAGGTAAAGGGAGGGAATAAATAATATTTAATAAAATACCTAATAGAGTTTTTTCTTTGCCAAGCTAAACTTTCTGTTGCTTGGATGAGTTTTAACCTTTTCAAAATGAGCCACTTGGAGCTGAAAACAAAAGACTGTGCTCTACAGCAACATTCAGTACTTAACTCTTTTTTTCAAGACAACAGTGACATTACTGGGTATTTTGAAAAATGCGCTGATAGACATCATTCTTGTTGACTGTGCAACAACCACTAGGAAGTAGCCATGACTTCCAGTCAACTAACTAGCATAGCAGTATCTCAACATTAACTTTGTATGTGTCTTTATGGAATACAGCAAAGGTATCCAGAAGTAATGTTTCATGTCACTGAAATAGTCCCAGTTCAGACCTTAAAAAGTATGGTTGCTGATTCTCAAAAGCAATTGTGGAATGTACAGTACAATTCATTTATGGGCAAGATTAAATGTATTAAGTTTATTTCCTAGTTTCTCTGGTACTGGACTGGTTTGTATTTTAGAAAAAGCTGGGGCATTGCAACAGCTTCTCAGTATTATACTAGCTATGAAGGGCGCAGCTGGAGTTTGAAGGTTGCCAAGAAGCCCTCTCAACTTCTGCTCAGTCAGTCTGAGATTCAAACTACAGGACAGGTAGATGGCTGCAAATGACATTGTAATGTACTTGAATACTGCTTCCTCCATCCGGCCCCGCATCATTAGATATACTGATATTTGTTCTAATTTGAAAGAAAACAAAAATGGAAAATATTGATTCTAATTTCTCCTTGCTATTACAATGGGAGCTAATTTAGATACATAGAATAAAAACGTACAAGTAGAATTTCATTTAAGCTTGTCCATAGTGCTCCATATTCTTCAAATCATAATCATGTCACCAACAACAGTGAGCAATTATCAGAACTTTCAACATCCTGAGCTTTCAGAATATTTTTGTCTCTGAAGTAGTAATAGTACAATTCAATCCTCCTTACACAGCTGCAATTACGAAATAGGAGGGGCTGTATCCACCAAGCCAAGCCAAACAGCCTGAAAAATACTACTTTCCTGTGGATCGCAGTGAAATCAAAGAAGGCAGCTCTGATGTTTACCGAAGTCTTTGCAGATTTACATGAATTTAACTCACAAGGCCTTTGGTAGGTTACAACTTTCAAATGTCACCAAAATAGATCCTGACTTGACTTCATACAGCGAGATGCCGCAAAATTAACTATATTTTATAGTGACACTCAAAATACTTTACCACTGTATAAAGGAGGTGACTGGGACACCTTCCTCTGTTTCCCACACAACTCAACATTTCTGAAAACCTTAATTCTACATAACAATAATACAGGCTACCTGGCTTTCCAGATTGGATTATTTTAAAAGGTGGAGCTAGATCCTACCCTGAAATAAGCTGACTTAAATAGCTAATCTTATCTATATTAAAAAAAAAAAAAAAAAAGAAGAAGAAGGAAAAAAGACCTCCTAAAGAAAACTTAACACAGCACATGTTTTATTCCTGTGATCTGGAATATTTTCACAACAGCATTCTAGCAGGTGGCAATTTTGGGTTGGGCTGCTGTAAGAACAGATGATTCCCACAGGTAGTATTTTAATTTGATTGGATCCATGCTGATTTACACCAGCTGTAGTCTGATCCTGGGTTTAAAATGACTTAGCACTTTGTATTACAAAGTAACACAAACAGTCTGCAATTCTCTTGTGTGGAAAGTGGTAAAACCAGACCAGAATTAGTCTGCTTTGAATCAACATGACAGCAGGAAGCTGAATACTTAGAACAAGAAGTTACTGTCGCTATTTTGGACTGCACCGTACAGCAGAGATGTAATAATTCAAGCAATGCCAAAAAATAGCGAAGACATTTTGCTCTGTTTCATCCTCTCATAGCTCTACATGCTAGTTAGAGAGCTCAGGCCCTACAGGGTACAAAGTAATTCCTTATAATGTTCCCCAAACCATAGCTACAGAGCCCGTTTCCAGGAGGCTGGGGAATATTTGGAGAAAGTTTATAGGGTTATAGAGGCTCCTCTATATTGCGAGTGCTTACTGGCCTATGAGATTAATTCTTTTGAAAATTTGAAGGTCACACCTTTTGTAAGTTTTTCTAGCATGTTTTTTTCTCCAAATTTTTGGAAATGGACACTGGTAATGGGCATTTTGATTCTGAGTGACACTTTTGAAACTCTCTGAGTTTCAAACTCTCCAGAGATGCCCTGAATCCACAATTTCTAAAAATATCGAGTTGTGGCTGATACAGTCCCTAACAGTTGGGCCCAAGAAGGGACAAATTGGATGTTTGGAATCTACTGTTGAATCTTTGTCCTTTAGTATATGAAGATCTTGGAGAAAAACCTTGTCAAGATCCTTAGTGACTGCCTTTATCTCAACTCAGCACTATACAACACCAACAGTATTGCCTCTAACCTCATATGTGATTTTCTCCATGCTAGAAAAAATGAAAAACAGAGAACACATCACAAGACACAGAGGAAATCATAGAAAAGATTTGGGAAAAAACAACTGACCCTCAAAAGCATATCTACTAAATCTATCTGCCAAGCCATAACTACATTTTTTTTTCCTAATACAACCTTAAAAAATAAAAACCAAACTGGTGAGGCCTGCTATAGACAGTACACAAACCATCTGCCAACCCTTAATGACCTGTTATTGCTCCTCTCCACTCCCCATTCTGTGTGTGAGAGCATCTAGTTTCTCTTCCATGAAGAGTACAGCGTTGACAACCCATTGCAGGCAGACAGCACTTTGTGCCATTTCAAGATCAGGACAAAGAAGCTGAGAGACCCAGGGCAAACATACATTCTGGTAAGAATGAATTACAGACAAGAATATGAAGAGCAAATGATACACTAACAATGAGAGAATTTTCAAAGCAAGGTTTTCTTGTGGCCCTAAAAGTTATTTCTGGTTAAGCAAATTAGTTCATTTTTTTTTTTCAAAGATTTGTGGAAAGGTTGTTAAGATGCTTCCAGTAATGCCGATACAGTGTTGAGGAACCAAGTATCATGGCATAATCAGTCACTTGCTGACTGAGAAAATGGAAAGAGCAAAGATTATACGGTGAGAAGCAGACAGGCACGTTAGCCTTTACAATCTTACTGAACTGTGAGGACCACAATTGCTGGTACCTTCAATATTGAATACTATACAAAAAAAGAGTACAAATGCAGGACACTGTTGGCTGCTAAAATTGAGTGGGAATCTGACTCAGTTTTAGTATGCTTTAAAAATTGTGTCCTGGGAAGTTAATATTTTTAGTTAATTGATGGAAGGTGACTTCAACGAACTCCTTGAATCGTTCACTTCCTTGATGTTCTTCAGAATACCTTTTGGTCATTCCATCATGCAATTTGTGGATTATGCTGCTGAGATACTTCACTTTGATATTAATACTATACTGGAAATGTCTCAGAAAGACATCATAAGGAGAACAAGTTTAACATATGGAATTCATTCTGAAGTCCAAATAAGTTAAAAAAAAAAAACCTCAGCAACTTGAAATAAACAGAATTGCACAAGAAACATGGACGTGAGATACGGGTGAATCTTAAGGTCAATTTATGTTTAAATTAGAGGCAAATAAACATTAAAATCATTTACAGAAGACAGTTGGGCATTGAAACTGGATCGCATAAGAAAATTGTTCTCCTTTTCTTGGACTCAGCATTAATACAGTTGCTGTTCCTAAATTACTTCTGAAAATTGCCTTTTGTATTATAATGGAATTGTTGTGCAAATATGGCTTACTACATAAAATTAGAGCTGTTATACTGTCCCCTATGATTCTGTCCTAATCTATGAAGAGTTTACTATGTCCACAGCAGATTCTGCCTTTTGGTACCCCAAGGCCTGTTTGACTATTGTGCTATTTCATAGCATACTGGCACTAAGAATCAATATAAGCTGTTTGATTAAAAGGGTAAGAGATATATACACACACACACACATATATGCATATATATAATACACGCACATATAAGTAAAAAATGTGTATATATGCAGTACACACACACATATGCGTCTACGTGTTTTAAAAAGGAGTTTTTAAAAAAAACAAAAAAAATCTACACAGGAATGGCTCAAAAGAAAGTCCAGAAACAGATCCCCAATTTGTACATGCATCTATTAAAATTACTACAAAAATCAAAAAACAGTTTCTAAAAGACAGGGATAAGAGGTACAGGGCAGTTGCAGCAATTGGTACTGCTTTTCCAGAAGCCAAATTTTGATCCTATCTTTATCAGTAAAGGGAATTCAAACTAAAATTTATTTTATTCAATATGTCTATTCTTCTGAGAAGAATATACCAACTGAAATCAGTAGATTATAGAGAAAAAAAAAAGTAACAAGATGTTTAAAATGTAAGGTATTCAACAAGATCCGAACCATTCTTTAGATCTTTTATCATTCAATATGAAGTATTTTATCATGAGCTACATAAACAGAACATGATAGTTACTGCTTGTCAGACTGAATTATTAAACTTTAGCAGAAGAGGAAAAAAAAAAGATACTTCCAACTTTTTTTGCTCATGATCAAAACGTGTATGTTTTGTGCATTTAAAACCAACATTACAAGAAAAGCAGTTCAGCTGTACCGAATAGTCTGTTGGCACACGACTGAAAAAATTACCATTTAAAATTACACTTTAGTGTTGAGTTACAGCCCTACCAGTGTGACTACTCTGCAATCTTATTCTGTTTATCAGTGTAAGGAGTTTTTCTAGCTTATCAGAAATCATATTTTTCTTTTTCTGGTTCATTTATCAACAGAAATACCAGATAAAGCAAACTGAAGGGAAAATCTGTGCCCATCAGCTGAACATTAGAAAACAGTGCTTTCTTTTGAAAGGAAGAAATCACCTTCAGGTACAGACATACTGTCCCTGATTTGCAGTTTACGCATTTATCCATGCATTCAACCGCTTTTGCAAAAATAATAAAAAAAAACTTTATGGGTGTCCATTTTAAATGCAAATATCCTCTTAAGAAGTATACTACAACACACAGCAACATCAACTATCAGGATGCACATTTTCAATGGCTGGCGATTTTGGAATGACAAGGAACACTGTAAACTCACTGAATACGGAAAAGAAGCAAGTGATGTTCCAATACGTTTTTTTTGTCTCTCTCTATATGTATGTCTGTGTGTGCATATCATCTCATTTGAACCCTTGTATTAAACACCTTAAATTTCTGGTAGCAGGCCAGCACTTACACTCAATCAGCATGAAATAATAACACGCTAAACTCCTATTCAATTCAGTAAGAGCCCGAGTCCACAAAAAGTCCTCATTTCAGCAGAAGCAGGAGTGGAAACAAAAAGCCTTAATGAAATGATCTGTTTACAAAATGCTAAGTGAGGGTTCTCGCTGAAAACTGCATTAAATCCAATTCTCATTTCCTAACAGGGCTCTGGAGCGCTGTCTCTTAAAGCTTCAGCATCATCTTCCTAACTGCACTGACACGACTTTTCAAAAGAAAAAATAACATAAAATAAAACACTGAAAGAAAAAAAACACCAACTTGCTCACACTCTCCTCCCTCCTGAAAACTTTTGCTTTGGCTTTCTAAACAGCCCAGAAGAGATAAATCAAAGCCTGAACTGTAACTTTACACTTACATACTTGTTAAATGACTTTTTTACAGTCTGTTATTGCTAGAAATTGAATTGCTTTTAAACTAATGTTGTCTGGCGGGCAAAAGTGAGCGAAACCACAAAGCCCAGAGGAACACTAATTACTTGTTTTAATTAGCAGCAAACTTTCACTAGAGTATAATCTCCCTACAGGCCACTTTTTGGTAGGTATGGAAAAAAAATGATGTAGAAACAAACCAATAATCTCTTATTTGCCCCTAAATGAGAGCCATACTCTTGCTCTAGTGTAGAGGTATCACTATGTACAAGCCTCCAAAGCCTCAGGGAACAGGGCCTACAACTAGGCTGCTCAATTCACAGATCTTTAGCAATCAGCCACACAATGGAGCCCCTTATTTTATGCTGCTACATCATAAAAGTGCTCCTTTTGTTACATTTCCATCCTCTAAAGGGGCTTAATCCTTTTCTTTTCAGGCTGCTCTATGGCAAATTCCACAGGGACATCCCATTCGCCACCGGAACTGCAAGGGCCCGCTCAGAAAGCGGCATGTGAAGCTTTACACCTTTTTTTTCTGCCCCTGCTACTCTACGCAGAACATTAAATCAAATTTTTCATTTCCCTCGCCATAGGGGGAACCCCCTTCACAATGACAGGGAAAGCGAAATTCCTGCACTCCGTCCATCCTGCGATCCCAGTTTAGTGGCTCCGCTCCGCAGCCACAGGGAGGCTCAGCCACAGCCTCCAGCAGGTGGACGGTGCATAAGGTCACGGCCTGAGAAACGGGAAGGCTCTGGGACAAGCAGGTTCCCACCACAAATTAAATAATCTGTGAGACCTTTGCATTTACCGGCAACTCAATTTATTGCCGCTTTTAAGGGCTGTAGTAGCTGGAATGCAGATATTCCTTATGGAGAGAGGAGATGCAGCTTCGCGGATATATTGACCCACTTACTTTCTTTTTTCGTAATAACAGGTGATATAAATTTATATCTGAAATCTGTTTGGACTATTGTTAAAAAAAAAGCTACTGATAAAAATACTAATATTTAAACGCTGAGTCTGAGTCATAGACAAATACTAAATCTCATTGCAAATGTAAATATATGCTGGACGCATAGAAGCAAGTATAAATATCCTTTTTGTTTCTATAATTTGAAAATAATACATTTGGCTCAAGAAGAAAAGCTGAGAATGTACCCATTGCTGATTTATGTTCTTTTATGTCAAGCAGATTAAGTTTTTCAGTGTGATTTGACATCTTAAATGAACAAATATGAATTTTATTAAACTCTAGAGCTATGCCAACTTATGTCCCCTGTCTTGACAAGATACCTTTGAAATCTGGATTTTTTGATCTGCAGTTTGTTTTTCCTCTTAAAGTCAATGCAGAAACTTTGCAGGCAACAAAGGACAAATATTTCCCAATGAAATGCTAATATTTATGTGCCAGCTCTTGTTAATTAGAATTAAAAAGGATAACCTAGAAAAGACCTACTGCAATGATGAACATGGACTTTTATACACATCATGTATCTCTACACATGCATGCCCATTTTTCACCATTTTAGAAGATGTTTACACACTATTTGCTGACTTTTACCTATCAGTGGAGCATCAGAAATCTTAAAAAATTGATAAAACACCTGTTCTTCTAAATTTACAGGTTACTGATGCTGAGGTGGCAGCTGCCACCTTCTCATCAGAATGTTTGTATTTTGGCCTTAATTAATCTGAGGCAATTAAATAGTAAAAAAGCTTTTTCAACTCCCGCTTTTTATTTGCTTTGAATTCTGCTTTTTACTCGCAAGCCTGCACTTTAAAACTTTCATGTGAAATTGTTCTGCAGCATGATTCTTTTGTTCTGTTTTGTCACGTTTAAGCAAGATCGCCACATTTCCTAATACACTGCAAAGTGCACTTTGTAGTGCATTTCAGACATGAAAGTAAATAACTGCCTTTGTAAAACAAAATACTCCACGCCCAGAAGCAAATTCCCACAAGCCAAAAGATGACGATGGAAAAAAAACCCCAAACTGTATCACAATGGCAAAAAGCAGAAAGCACCAAAGAAAATTGAACAGTATCACACAGTGGATCTTGGCTTGTGGTAGAAGTGTCATTCCACCCTAAATACCCTTATACGCTTGGGTGGGAGACGTGGAGAGATGAGATGCAAGTAGAAAAATAGTCACTGAGCAAATTAAAGCAGTTCTCCTATCACTGTGCATTCACACAGTCAGCCTGCGTCTTTAGTGACGGACAGCTGCGGGTAGGAGGAAAAGGAGCATTACAAGTGCTGCAATAAAAAGTAATAATGAAAAAAAGAGGATTTATTTACACGCACTCCTTGGACCCTGGGGTAGCTTGGGGCTGGAACTGGCTTTGTTTTTACCATGAAAAACGTCATGTGTAGGATTTCATTTTCTCATCTGCTGTGTCTCAGCAGCTGGCTCCAGCGAGCTGGTTGCCTGAAGGACTGTGAGTGAAGGCAACATATGAATGAACAAGAAAAAAAAAAGAAGAAAGAAAAAAAAAGAGAAAATAAAAGTAAAAAAGGGGAAAAGTAAACATTGCAAAGGCAGCAATTGAAAGGGGCTGGGGGAACAGGGGTGCCAAGGTGTGCAGTGAATGAGCTGTGGGGCACAGGGCCCTGGGTGTGCTGGCGCATGGGGGCTGCGCATTCTGCGGTGCGGGAATTGGGTAGCTCAAAGGCCACCTAATAGGCCACGCGTGAGCTCAAATATTGACCCCTATTTATGGCGCCGTTTTAATAATTAGTGGCCACCTACAATTTCAGATTTTTTTTTTTAAAGAGACTATCCTAATTGCTTGTTAGAGCGCATAATTCTGCTTCAGAAGATTAGTGAGCAAGTAATCTGGTCTATGGATGTGCTGCCACCCAGAAATGACAAAAGAAAAATTGCTTTACAACAGTTGGCAGTAGTATTTCCAACTCAGTAGTGCTTTAGGACCACAGTTTCAGATTCCCTCATTGTAAGGTTACATTTTTTTCCTCTTATTTGCTTAGAATTCTCACAGAATTTCATATAGATTTTTGTCAATATCATTTAATATCATCTGACCTGCACACAATGGAAACAGGGGAATTCAAGAGCAAACAACAAGCATAGAAGTGAGGCTTATGTGATAACTGGTAAATAACCAGTTAGCTGCATTTGAAGCAGTTCGTGCAAAGAAGTGCAGCTGCACCTGATGCACAGTGTGTAACAGTCTACACCCAAATGTTACTAAAGAAGGCTTGGAAATAATAGCAGTAATAAGTTTTACATTTTTACATCTATTTTTAAGATCTATACAACTGCAAGATACAGAGAGTACAGCAGCAAATATCTATAAAGAGTCACCTTATATGCACAACCTTCAGCTACAGCTTGAATTCATTAAAGTTTTCTTATATTTTGAATGCATTGCATACTTATCAATACAAACAATTAACCAAATGAGATCGTACAATATAGCAGATAAAGCAAAATTTGCACCGAAAAAGACTTCCAAAAAAAAAGAAAAAAGTCTTTGAAAATCCTGCTCTCAATTTGAAAACTATTTCGCTAATTCTCTCTGGCTCCTCTGTCACATTGCCCTTTTATTCACCTGGATGCTGAGGTAAATTTTCTTTTCTGGGTTTCTTATTGCTATGGTGAAGAAAATAATTACATTTTGCTCGACATGTTCTCCTTTGCCATAATGCCATCATAATGCTGAGGCAAATCTCATAGCTTGAAATCTGTTCTTAAGAAAATAAGACATTGGTTAAACAGGATGCATGGTGTTTTCAGTTCATGGAAGGCTTCATTTTTGGCCATTTCTTTTTCTTTGTGCCTTTTCTAAGGGATGATCTAATGCTTGATGTGGCTTCACTGGGATTTGAATAAGTCAATAAATCCTCTCTTCTCCTCTTTCAACAGCAGCTACACCTCAAAAAAAATCATGGTAACTACTCTTCAAGACCACAGCACAGCTCTACCATAGTTAGCAAGATCACTCGGTGAGGAATACATATAGACATGGATTTACTGTGCAAGTGTGTGTGTTGTGGGGAGGAGTTTACCCAGCATAGATTTAACTTCCACCTCCTTAGTAGATTCAGGATTTTCTTCTCTGTGTTGTAGCATGCTCAAAGGGTCATATATTTGACAGGCCAGTATCTGAACCATCCTCCAAACTGTTTTAAGTGCAGAGTATGTTTGGAATGATATTTTAAACTGAGAGAAAAAAGTATTTTGTTTCATACTTCTCATGCTTCACAAACTATATTCACATTATGCCAGCAAGGATGTCCTTGTAAAAGCTACGCAACACTATTTCCAGGAGAATTTCCTGTGTGGAGTTATATTGCCTGTGCTGTATCTAAAATTAGAGAAAATGTTCACAATGGTCCCTTCTGGACTTAAAATGTACAAAGCCCTAACAATTTTGGTAGTTATTTTCTAATGCTAGAACTAATTAGAATGCTAATAATTTTCTAATGCTAGAACTGTTTCTTATCATCTGCTGTCTGAATTTCAGAATTTCCCTGAACATCCTCTATATTTTCTCAAATGAGACTAAAATAGTCACCCTCCATGTGCAGGTTTGTAACATCTTTGGTGTCATTCCTTTATCCATGAAAGTTTCTTTCCTGTTATTATCAGGATGCACAAGATCCAGAGATTAACAATATCTAAACTGTTTAAGAGGGAGTTGGATCCAATACTTATCAGTCGCTGGAACAGGCTTTAATTATAAGGTGTTTAAATAGAGTTAGTTGCAGATCAAATCTGTTGTGATGACTGATAGGAATTGTACCCCACTCACTCACAGACAGCTATTGGGGTCATCAGGACTCTGAAGGCTACTACCTTGAAAGAACATAAAATAGAATCCAGGTTGTGAAAAGTAATATCCTTCAGGTGTGCATCTCTCTAATCTGGAGCCTCTGAGAACTAAATTGCATATTTCATTTATGGTAACCCCGGAGAAATAATGGCCTCAAAGTCTATGACCTTCAGGCAGTCTGAATATCCTACATATTTGACTTTACACTTTGGAAGGTGGAAAAAAGAAGGCACAACTGCAAGGTTCACAAGCTGGTAAACTGCAAGGTTCACAAACTGGCAGCTGGTGACTCTACAATCAAATTTTGAAATACTGAGATTGCCAAGAAATTCAGTACCTGCCCTTCAAGTCCCAAACACTGACAAAATCTTCATTACTGGGAGCAAGCATGAATCACTCAGACTGTATTTTCAGGGCTACTAAATTCTGAACTTAGATATGGTAATTCCTCTTTTGTTGCAGGTAGTTCTGTAACTCTCACCATTGCAGACAAAAGACAAATTGCAACCTATGCAGTCAGACTAATTTAGTGCAGTTTCTTCCATGGATCTTGACGGGTTCTTATATCACAGTAGTAACTCCTGCTCTTCTATGCTCATAGAGGTCTGTGTTCAGTGTTGTAGCATCTGTTAGTCCCATCTACCAGCTTGGCCACAAACATCATGGCTGGTTTCAAGTAACAGAGACATCCCAAGTAAAGGGAGCAGTGAATTGCTGGCCTATATATGTAAACTGACTGGGCAGCAACAGCCCAGGAGAACTGCTAGACTCACACAACAGGAATAATTTGGGCGAACTTCTCTATCTGGTCACGCTCTTGGGAAACTTAGAGGAACTGAACTATTTCTTTTCATATTTTGTGAATGTGTGGAGTTTCTGTAAAATAGGCTGACACTGGCCAACAGGTTAAAAACATATATTTAAGGCACAGACAGATGGACAAAGCAATCACATAAGCCTTATTTTCTTTGAAACCTTTTATAATGCCAACTACTGCTACTGTGGTTCCTTAGATGTATAAAATATGCTAGCGACCTTCATTCAGGCCACTTGGTGAAACTTGAAATGAAACTAGATTTTCTATGACTATCTAGAAAATTAATTTTCTCATTCTGAAGGACTACCTCTTGAATAATGCTTCAAGCATACATGCTAAATATAGCAGAGATTTTTTGACTTCACTTGGAACAAGAAGCTCTTTCTAAAAAAAATAAAATAAAAACAAAAACAACCAAACAAAACAAAACATTTTTTGGTCACCCACCTTCTTCACCTATGAGCAATATCAACCTCATTTGCCTATTAGTTTCTCGCACACAATTTACATACATATTCCTGTATTTTTCTATAATCACAACCTTGATCCACAAAATGCTCTTATACAACTGATCTGTAAAAAAAAAAAAAAAAAAAAAAAAAAGACCATCCTTCTTGCTTAAGATCAATATTTGTCATAAAGTCTATAAGAAATCAGCCTGCTACTTAGCAAGAACAAACCCATCATCTCCTTTTTTAACCTATAAAACAATCCTCATGCAGACCTGAGGATTCTGAATTATGCGTATTAAATTGTATATTTCTTTCTGCAGCTTTGGACTCCATGATTTTGGCACTGACATTGTTCCTCGCAGCCTTTCATGCCTTCCTTCGCCTCTGCCTCAAAACCTTGAAGTTGGTATGTCATTTGCCATAATGGAGTCTTTATTTTGTGTAAGGTTCTGGTTGTATAATATAAAATAAACTAGTAAAGATTCCCAGTTTACCAGATTTCCAACTCAACCAAAAGGCTGTGTTGCCAGAAAAAGCCCATTTTGCCGTTATTTGCACTTTCTGTTTCCCGTAGGAAACAGGAAAGCTTGGCTATGGCTAACAATTCTGGACTATTATAATTAATTATTTTTAAATAATAAATTGTTCCATAGGTATATTTTACTCATGGAAGGATGCCCATGAGCTGTGAAAAGAGGATTGTGCTCCAAGGGTTCTGAGAGCTCCATGTAAGAAGTGAGTGATAAAAAAGATGAATTCATTTTAAGAGGCAACTTGAAAATATTCTGCAGAGGTGTAATGTTCACATGCCGGAGTAAATATCACAGAGCATCTTTGCCTTCTGAAACGTAACTGCTGTCATAATGACCATCTGCTGGCTGTAGGTTTCAACATTCCCTGACCTATGACATTTATGACAAATTACGCACCAAAGTGCTAGCAACGGCTTGTTAAAATGAGGCCTGAGGCCCACAGGTTTTCAACCCCTTTTGTCTTTAAAAGCATGGGTTAAATGGGAACAAGAAGTAGTTTGGACAGAAAACAGACATGGCAACGGCTAAAAGGATATGAAATCCTAATCCTCTAACCCTTTGACTTTTGCAGCTTGCTGCGCAGCAATGTGCTTTCAACCATTAAACTATCTTAACCTTCTGAAGAGTCAAATCAGTTCAAATTGACTGAAAATTTGCACATCACCAAACAAGCCTTGATTGGTTCCTATTTGAAAATTGCATGAAAGACAACCATTTAGTGTAATATATTTTAACCAACAAATTCGTTTTACAGTCACCTTTAGCACAGGTGAAGAAACACTTTTCAAAGTTACAAAGTTAGTCTAGCTATAAACCACACTGGTGTCAGTTGGATTTAGATCTCTAGATTTTCTTCAGGGCTAGCTAATAAGTACAGGCATTTTAAAAACATTTCCATTCCTTTTAACTCCTTGTTTACAATATTTGCCAAGAAAGATTCAAATCTTTAGGCAAAAAAGTGGGCAAAAATATGTATGCAAACAGGGGCATTGAAAGGATGTGGTCTAACACAAGTGAAAGAGTATTTCATTGCACACATGGATCAGGGATGTAAATATTCTGATATTCTGGCATAATTTGTGGACAGAGTGGACTGCTTACACATTTTGTATCATATATTGCTTCTAGCGTTGTATATCTCATATTATTCTGTGCTAAAATTTAAACAAGATAACAAGATGCAAGCTGCAAACCTGAAGAAGAAACTAAAGCATACTAAAGAACAATAGTATCCTGGGAAAATTATACTATTTTATCTAATCAGGGTGAAGTCTCCTAAATTCTAGAAAGCACTAGAAGATAGTTAACTACCCTCATCCAATAAAAAATATACAAACAATGTAACCTTCACCCCAATTAAAAACATAAAAACATAAAAACTAGCTATACAGGCATATTATATTTGTAACACAGAGTACGCACTAAAAAAAGTATGCACTTTGTGTTTTTCCAAAAAATCTTAATTGAATCAACAAGATAATTCAGTTAAAAAAATCTCAAAAATGAATAGTTCAGATGAAGGTAAATAAACACGTATATACCCATACATATATATATATATCAGGTTGAAGAAACCACCAATATTCAATATTTAAAAATTTCCAGCTTTTCTATCTACTGTTTGCTCCTTTTTCAAAAGTCCCTTTTACACTGTATCTCAAGACATTTATATTGGCCTTTGAAAAAGAAAAACACATATATATTCCACAATTATGTTACACAATGGTATTTAGTCAAATCACTGGAGCAGTTAAATATCATGGGAATGAATGCATATAAAACCAGCTTCATCACCAGAACCCTCCTGATATTGTAACGTAATTGCATAAAGTTAAAAATGGAAAGCTAAATGAACAAAATTTAACAAAAGCATGCTGGCAACTTAACACTTCTTCTAAACCTTGCTCCCCACATCAGTTATCTGCATTTTGTTCCTCTCATCATCTTCAAAAAGGAAGTCTCCTAATCTGGTACCAAATCTGTGGTATCTTTAGGAAAGATCAGGCTGCTACAATTGACTTTGTCTTATACTAAATCTAGACCCTCAGCTTCTCCTTTGACAAAATAATTCTGTCCTGAAGTGAATGAAAAGCACCAAAATAGCTGCTGGCAGAAAGGAGTTTATTTTTAGTCACCTGCCCACCAGAGAATCAAAAACGGCTGTCAACTCAGCTAGTAGGGAAAAAGGTCATAAATGTAAGGAAGAGGTGCATGTAAAAACAAGGAAGCAAAAGACCACAATGGATATGTAAAATTCATAACTCAGGCAAAAATTTAAGGAAGTATAAAAATCACTTTTTCTGCACTTATAAATTAAAGGCTTTGTTTAAACTGGATAGGCTTTTGATTTGTTTCTGTTAGAAAAATACCAAATATCATCATAATCTCCATAAGGCTTCAGTAAGCTTAATTTTCTGCCACATTGATTTACATGGAAGGAAATTCAGGAACATACAACTTAGCTAATACCTTCTAAACTGTTACCTGTGAAGATATATGGAATCACTCACTGTAAATAAAGTAGCTTACATGTAAAATATCCCTGATATACTCTTATCTAACTTTGAAAATGTTGATAAGATTGTACATTACTTAGCTGCCTGACACAGGCCTATAAAGTTTCCTTCAGATTTCCATTCCACATCAGCATAACAGGAAGACTCTACAGGGATGGCTTGTTCCTTTGTCCCAGAAGAAAATGAGAAAAAAAGGAAAAGAGGAGAAACTTAAACCAGGATAACATAAAACTCAGCGACCTCAAGCATTCCTGTGGGGAAAAGATTATTTTATTTTTTATTCTTGTACTGTCAGATTTTACATCCCACACAAGGGCTCTCTTCCTTTACTGAAATAATTAATTGTGCTCTGGAGTTGGGAGACTGACTCAAACTGTATTTAAGATGGAGAGGAGAAGACAACAAACCTTAATTCCACGATTATTCATTTCTGCAAATGAGACTGAGACCCTGACCCATTTTGAATAATTAGGAAATCAGTCTTGAGCTCATGTCCCACATTTACAAGCAGAAGTGGTGACCACCAGCTCCTGACTGTTCAAAGAGTTTTCTGTTCATTTTGATCATAAACTACACCAGGAGACTGAGAAATTTTTCATATTGAACTTGCTGTGTCCTGCCTCTCTGCCATATCTCACAGATTTGGTTTTGGTGAACTGACACTTTTAAAGGCAGAAAAATCCTTGCCTAGGCTTTCTCTTGACCGACAGATATGTAGTGCTGAGTTTGGAGAGACTTTAATCAAATGTAATTTTACTTCTGAATTCATTATAGAGCTTTTCATATGCTTAGGCAGAAAAACGAGGCCAAAAAAAATTATTTTCCAGAACAGTACACCAACAGATGAAATGGCTTCAGCTCCTTTGTCACCTCATACAGGTATCTCTTATCTGACCCCTATATACTGACCATGAGAAGTCATGAAACTATACAGGAAGAATAGGTCCAGACACTGCACAAAGACGTCAGGGCAAAGAATCTCTAATTCCTCTATCAGAGCCCACACCAAACCCATTATACTACTGAAACTTCTACTCTTCTTTCATTGAAAAGCATGGGATATGGATTATATATAGAACTGGCTTTCTATATCAACCTACATCCTGTGGGCTGTTCTGAATTATCTTGTAACGAAAGTGGGAGGATGCAGAGAGAATGAAAAAGTTACATTTTTCTTTTCTGTGCATTCCTTAAAAGATAAACATAATACCATTAAATAGAAAATGTAAAATATGCAGGCTATTCATGAAGATTCATGCAAAAGATGAAGCGTCTTTCTATTTAATGTGAGAGCAATAGTCCTCTAAATGTTGTGCTTACAGTACTAATTATGAGTTACGCACCTCAGTTCAAACTACAGCAATACATTATGTCATCAGGGTCAATACAAATCCTGTATTAAACGAAAATACTGATATTGGTAATCATGATTTTGAATAATTGTTTTTGCCAAAACAGATTAATCCTTTAAAATATTAATGAGATTTTTTCATGAAATTATGCTCTCTCTAAACAAGTTGGAGAACTTCCTCTCAAGAAGTTACCTTAATAACACTACTGATTTCAATCTTTCAACGACTGTATAATTTATCACAAGTGATTTTTGCAGCTTTTCGTTTATGAATTTGAAGCTATCATGGTCCTTCCCTCATAAATTGGCTGTAATCTAGTAAAAACATCATAGCAACTCTGTGCCAAGGGTCCTACCTCCAAATAACAGCAGTAAAATATTCACTTTGGATGGTTATGTGGAGGTCAGAGACACCAAAAACTCTTCCATGTTTGAAGCTCTTCAATTAGATTTGTAAGAGCAGCTTAGCCCTTCCTGTACACACCAGGATGTTTGTCCTCAAAGAGAATTCAATAGAACAAAAGATAGGCTGTCACAGCTACTGCCTTTTCTTGGGCTTGTTGTACGTGGAAGAGAACAGCCTTAAGTTTCAGATGTGTGAATAAAGAAGTACTGCAGAAAACCAGTGAGTCCATATAGGCTGCTACAGCTTTTCCCCCCTTACCCATTTGAGCAGTAGCTCCCATACTATAAGGGAAACTCCTGAGACTTTTACTGCTCTCATCAGGGTCTATGCATCTCAGAAGTCTCTGCAGACAGAGGTTCTTTGTTTCTGCAAAGCTTTTCAGAACAGAAAGGATTTGGTTATCTTCTTGCTATAATGAAACTGATAAATTACAAGTCATGCCAAGCAGGAAATATCAAAGAAATGCTTTTATAAAAATCCCCTACATATAAGTGGTAGGCACAGCTCAGCTGTGGTAGGCTTTCCTCTTCATTACTAGACCTATTTTGCTCACACCACTGATGGAGCTGGAAAGCAGTAGGGATCAAGCAAGACCAAATGCTTGTGGTATGGACTTTCCTATTTATCTTTGAAGGAGACATTAGGTAATCTATGTTCTAATGGAAGTGGCTCAAAACCAGCAGTTTTCTCAGAAAAAAAGAAAAAATTTTCAGAGAGCAAAGTGTGTAATGGCCTGTTCTGGGCAATTTGCTCTCAGAGACAACAACTCTAAGTGATGATCCAGCCAAAAAGAACTACCTATGCTAACATTACTTGAAAGGTCCAAATTATATAACACAGGAAACATGAAATAAAGGCAGAATACACAGATAACACATCATTATGATGGTCTAAAGCAATAGCTCATATGAATGGATAATGTTTTCTTACAACTATAAAGATATACTTAGCGGAAATTACAATATACATGTTTAGAATGATGGCTTACCAGGAGATGCCAGCACTATTCACATTTATGGATAAAAGCCAAGGAAGAACTTCATGGGTTCCCTCTACCTAATCTCCTTATCTCTATGAAAAAATAAAAGGAAGGTTTTTTTGCACTTTCTCCCAGTAATGATAGTAAATCTACTTAAATACTATTGACGCCATAGCTATGAATAACTGGTATCAACATATGCTTGAAAATCATATGATAAGGAAAGAACAAATACCCTATCATCTTTGTATTAAAAATAAAAAAGTAGCAAACATAGGGACAAGTTGTACATCAGGGATCTAAATTTATGCTCTACTCAGGTCACAAAATTACTGAAAATAGTAGAGAGACATTACATGAAATCTTAGTTGCCAATTATTTCAGATTATTGCTAAAGGTATATGCAAAACAATTTTTGCATGGATATTTTTATAAACTAGATGTTGTTTTATATTTACTTCTAGAATTACTGCAACAAACAGTTTTCAAAACCAATGCTTATTTTTGCAATTAAGACTATTCTGACACCAGCTATTATACTTCAATTCTTTTGGTGACATTATATTCTCTTGTGCAGTCATTTTTTTCTAAAATCTTGATCTGCATCCACAGAAAGCCTGTAACTCTCACAGAAAAGAGCACAAGACAAAAAGAGTCCTCAAAGTATTTCTACAGCATGATCCTACCTTTCACTAATACAGTAAACTGTTTTTTTTTTCTCAATTATTTTTACAATGTTATGCTTCATAGATCACTTCTCATGCAGCTAATCCATAGGGATGTGGGTCAGATCCATGGACTCCAAGACTTACTTTAGTTGGGTTTTATCAGCACTCTTTCTGTAAAACTTTGTCTGTGATATCTCCCCCGTACTGGTCTCAGGATGCTGGCATAAATGACTTACATTTTCCGGGGAATAACAGAAGATGCTAGTTACCTGGCCAAGGGCTCTATCAGTGAGAAGCTTCTTGACTCTAGGACTGGTCAGGGTGGGAAACTCTGTTCTGGATGAATCTGCAGATATTGGATCTGGAAAAAAGTTTTACAACAGTTTGCATTTTTAAGTGACAGTGGTTTCTTAAAGCAGATCTGTTCATGCAAGAGAGTTGGGAAGAGATACATAAAGCCCCAAAAGAATCCACAATGTGTGGGCAGCTGACATGACCCTTTAAGGACACTTCCCCCTGTCCCACCCCCCGTCACAGACCATGGTGAACTAAGGCTTTCGGAGATTATTTCAGTGTTAAAGTCAGATTCCTTTACATTTTCAACATACAGAAGAATTAAGGAGAAGGAAAATAAGTAGCTGAAATACCACTTGTTGCATCTTTTGCATGTATGGAAAGGAGAATGCAGGATGTGGGGATGGTCAGGGTAACTGATATGGGAAAGTAAAAGAAATTATGAATTGTGCAAGTGGAGAAGATACCACTGGAGATCTTTATATCCAATTCAGGTTCTGCATGGCACACGGACCTTACGCTACTCAAACAGGGGAAGTTCCCATTGGACAGAGCTCTTCTCCCTCTATAAGGGGCTGAATAAAATAAACAGTAAAGAAAGACACAAAAAACATAAAACTTTGATTCAGATAGCAGAATGGTATGGTGGACTTAAGAGGGGAAAAAGATTCTATAATATAAAGCCTTGGAACAATCCTTTAGGCAACCATTTAGGAAAAATAAAACAAAACTGAAGAACAGAACTGCCTAAATGACAATTAAATTTTCCACTGCCATGGCAAACATATGAAAACTGGACACCTGTTTAGCTTACATGCTTTAGATATCTCTAAAGTAAAAATAAATACTAATAAAAATAATATTAAGCACCACATTTAAGCACTTAGCCAGAAACCACTGGTTGATCTTAATGGCAACTGAGTAATATCCAAGAATAATAAAAGATATCCTAAACATGCGTAAACACACACACATAGGTGTTGAGATTTATATCTGTCAGTCCACTGTGGTGTGAAATTAAAAATAGATTGTTAATATAGTTAGGTATTACTTAGGTGCATTAGAGACAAAAGAATTATGACCTTTTTGCTTGTATAGGGCTATGCTCATTTTTCATATCTCTAATAAGGGCCTCAATTTTCATACCTATTATACTTCATCACTATAATTAACAAAGTTTCCTCATCATCTTCATCTTCTGGAATTCATAATGAAATACAGGATCATCTGAAGCTCTAATTCATTCATTCGGATGCTTACCTGGTCAGCTAAAACCATCTAATTGATGTTCTGCAGCTCATGTGAACGGAGTGTTGATGAAACTCAGATATACTCCTTAATTTCTGGACAGTGTCAATATTTGAATGGCATAAAAATCATTAAAAAATCTTATTAAAACATTAGTATAGTCTCTATTTTTTTGAGCCAACCTTTTTTCTCTTTGAAATATCTGATCAATACGTCTAAGCCTTTCCCAAGGGTCTTTGATTTCTTCTGTCTCAAATAGCCAAGCTAGCAGCTACCTTCCTTGCAATTTGCAGTCCATTACTTTTGAAGAGCAGTGACAATTAAAGGAAGCATCTATAATGCCTTGCTGTACAAGGTGTAATATTGGAATATTCGATACTTTTCCCTCAAAACTTGCTTATTTTGTCATGTGATTACTTAATTATTTTATTTTCCTAACGAAGCCTCTGGTTTGTCCACTAGAAAAATACAAGCAGGACTGCAAAATGCTAAGCCCTGATATTTCTGCTTATTTTTAAATCTGATATTTATGTTTATTTCACATTTGGGACTCACAAATCCTGCAAAAAATAGTCTAGGCAGCTCCAACATGCCCCACTGCAGTAACCTGGGGAAAGCGCTGCTGTTTACTTAGCATAAATAAAGGAGAGCTGAGAACAGGACCCCATCATTCCTGCCGCTCTCTGAGCTTTCCAACAACAGCTTCATTTCCACTTCCATTGGAATTATCTTACAATAGTACATTTCCTATGGATAACCACAGAGCCACAACAGAAAGATGAAAGCTTTGCTCTGTAGGAGCTGGTCAGGACAAATCAAGCTTGTCAATCTGGCAATACCAGAAGCTACTGGCATGACTCCCAATGCTAAAGAATTGCTTCATCGGTAGCTTCAGTGGGGTCATAGCTTCTTCACTTACAGCCCGTAAGGGCTTTTCTGATAAACAAAGGCTTCATCACAAAAAATGACCGTTCACCAGAACCAAAATGCTCCAAAGCAGAATGTTAACTTTCAATGCATTTATAAAACCTCTCTCAGCATTAACCTCTTACTCGGTTTACAAAAGCTCTCTTCCCCAGGAGGCTGGAGAAGGTGGGAACCCTCTGTCAAGAGGCTCTGTTAGATTCATGGAAACAGAACCTTGTTGTTCGTTTAGCAACACCACAAGCACAGCATTGCTGCTTGAACTGTGAAGCTGCATGATTTAGCCATTTAAGGTAATTTTTAGACATATCTAGGTTGCCTAGGATGCTATATTTTATTATTATTTTTAGTCTGTGTAGAGTCAGCAATACATTCTGTTGAGAATGTACAGCTGCAAACATTGCAACATTTTACAATAGAAATTACCTGATGGTACTATTTGTGTAAAATAACACCTACCCTACCTATACTCTTTATTTCTTGAGTTTATGTATTTATATACTCAAAAAAAAAAAAAAGTGTGTGTGTGGGGGGGGCAATTATGGTTAAAGTTACTTGACATAACATATTGTTCTACTATGATTCAGTTGCTTACAATTTTAATAAATTTTAACCATTTTGGCTGAAATCTTCCAGGCTGGTTCTTATGCCTCAGGATATAACTTTATATAAAGTACCTGCCAAAATGATGTAGCTATTTTTCATGAGGCTAGGAAACACATATGATTTTATATTGTTGAAGTATTCTGGCAATGCTTTCTCTGAGGATTAGTACCTTGAAACAGGACATGGAAACTGTGACCCAGTGGGACAAGAAATTAACTGCTGTCAGAAAAAAGAATAGTGAAATTAAATGAAAGCTGGAGAGACAGGGGATAACAGAGGTGGACAGATGAGAAGACAAAAAACGAGGAGTGAAAACTCAAACAGGTGAGTGGATGTGAGTTCAAGGAGGGAGGAAGCCAAGAGGACAAGTGGATGGTTGAGCACAGTTGGGGCATATCCATATGAGAGAGAATGGAGGCCGACTGAAGAAAAAAGACTGGGATTAGGTGAGAGATGGACTCAGAGGAAGAGCCCAAGGCTAAGAATATAACTATGTAGACAGGGCACTGGAGAATGAAAGAGATGAGGAGATGAGACAGTCTGGCAGTGACAAGGAGGAGGAGGAAGACAGCCATATCCTCCTTCCAAAAAAAAAGAAAGACCAGCAGCCTTGCCTTGCTTTTTGCACTGTTTCAGCTGGAGAGTAATTACACACCATTGCTGTCAGTTAACAACAGGTATAAACCTGTGAGCTCTAAAATTTCCACTCCTGCTTAAGTATAAAGATACATTAAAAGATATATGCATAGACAGTTTCTAGATTTTCAGCTTGATTTTTTTGTTAAAATTTAAAAAGCTGAATAAAAATTCAGCTGAAAAGTTGAATAAAAATCCATATAAAAATATTATGATCACAAATTTATGCATGAAGTAAAATAATAAAGGTCGTATACAGAATTGCAACACATCCGGTGCCTAAGTATACCTAATGATATAATCTTTAATTGTATAACCATATACCCCTTCCTTCCCCACTCCAAGAGCTTTCTTGGTTTATGAAACAAAGGAATCTTGTAGCTTGTTACCCCATGAGTTATAAGGAAAAATAAGGGATTAGGTATTTCACTGGAAAGTATGATTTTCAGGTATAATGGGCCCACCACACTCTCCATGGACTGTGAGAAAAACATACCAAACAGCCCATATAATCCTTAACTCATTAGTTTTACTGACAATTAAGGAAATTAAGGAGCTGCAGATATGACAGTCTTGTACAAATCATTTACAGTCTTTTATTTTATCAGCATTCCTTCCAAAATTAGTGAAAATCAGCGCAGTAAGTCTCTATTGATTCCATTAGGAAAGGGAAAACTATCCAAACTGTAGTTTAACCTAGAATGTAAAATCAAAAGTTCTGTGAAATGAGCTTGTGATATCACAGGCAGACATGTCACCTGACATTATTCTCACTTTATCTTATGAAAAAGGCTGGGACTTCTACCTTCTTCTCTTTTTTTTTCTTCCAGTGCTTTGGTATTTTACAAAAAATCTTGCCAACAAGGCAGCAAGCAGCATGGCTGCACGCATACCCATGAGGCTCTATTACCAAGACCTAAAAAGGTCTATTCCTATAGTGAAGGCTGGTGAAATTAGAACAATACAACACCCTCTCTATTTCACAGTAATTAAAATGTTAATTTGCAGAGAAGTTTTGCCACTTTTCTTAAAAGCTTTGAATTTGAACATGTAAATATCAGATTTTGAAAGCTGGCAGCCTCACAGTGGGATACAAAATCTGCGAGCTTGGATAATGCCTTTAAAACACTCAGAAGCAACAACAAAATACGTTTTTGGACATGCCAGAAGGAGTTAACTGTGATTAATTGCTTTTTACTCCAATTCATTTTACGATTAAGATTTCTGACTCAAGGAATTGTCAGTATAAAACAATATATCAAAGTTTAAATATCAGTAATAAAACAGTACAGGAAGATATTCTGCAACTACTTAGAACTGAAAGCATTTTATTGAAAAAGGCCTTGTTTTATTTGGCAGCCTTCCATGACCTCCTACTGTTGACAAAACTAGCAGCAATTCCTATTTGAAGTGCACCAGAAGATGATCCTGCTCAGCAGAGGCTGCTGCTTTAGAGCATTTACAGGATTTATCTCTAAATTAATATTTTCATCGAACACTCTCACTATACACCTTACATAATCTTTAAATTATAGGAAAATGCTAGAAGGGTGTTCTGAGAGTTGGCTGCTGAAGTAATGCTAGAGATTTATGGCTCTCTGAAGTCGACATTTGTGACTGACCTACAGTGCACCAGGGTTGCTATTTCCCTTTCCTGATTCATGATAAGTGCAGCTGTCTCCAAATAAGCCTCCAGAGCCCATTAATGCCCAGTTCATTCCCTCATGGTAAATATGCACATTTCCAGCTTCCCTTTTTAATGCTCTTTTGCTGTTAAGTTGAATAGTAAATTAGCTTTCCTATTCTTTTTTTTCTCCTTTAAAATAAATTTTTTCAAGTATCAAGGCAGGACAAGCTTTAAGGATTCCAGTACAAATATTTACGTTTGTGTCCAAACAGGTATTAAAAAGTAGCTTCTCATACACCAAAAACTGTAAAATTCTGTTGTACTCAGTTGATGGATTTTTAATCTCTCTTAGCGTGGTCCCCAAGCTTCCTTGCATTTGTTGTGTGAAGCACGCACAAGATACAACTAATTAACAAAATCATTTGCAGGATGCTATGAAGACAAATATTAAAAGGAAGAAGGACGCACCTTTTTTAAATGTCAAAAAAGCCAACATGCTTGCCTTCCCTGCCGCAATTTGCTTTTCATTAATAAAATATACACTGGAGCTGTCGGAGAAGCGGCAGCAACAGGGTTTTGGTGCCACTTCCTGGCCTGTCAGACATGAGGCGCGCGCGTGGCTCAGGGTGCGAGGACATGCCCCACACCTGTGTGCATCGCTGCCAACTCGTGATGCTTCTGGAACGTGCCGCGCTCCGGGCACTGGCGTCGCAATGGAGCTGGTGGGGGCGGCAGGTTTCACGTGTCATCAGCGTCTGGCCTTGCTGCAGTCCTAACAATCCTGCTAAAATAACCTGTTATTTTGGCCATTTAGTATTGATGGGCATTAAATTAAAGGCTAGATAGATGGGTGATGTTCAGCTGATTGCTCTCTGGGACTTGGTAGTACAAAACCAGAATTAAAAGGTCTGCTAATAGACTAACAGCCTTTGTTCAGCCCAAACACATTCCTGTGAGCATAGGTTTTAAAACAACATCAAGAGCACGCTGCAAATGGGTGACAAGCCATTTGGAGGGCATTTTAGCTAGGAATCTATTTCTTTAACAGAATTATTTGTTTGGAGTTATAGGATACACAATAATTCACAAAGCAAAAATGATAACTTAAGTTTTACCTTTTTCCTCACTAATATGTTACAAACTCTTTTGTGTTCAGTGTTTCTCATACAAGCAAAATGGTCTTAAAGCTTTCTAAGCTTACAAGCTGGAAAAAAAAAAAAAAGAAAATCCTTCACGAGTACTTGGACCATAGTTTTTCTATTAGGAGATTAGAGAGACAACAGCCATAAAACCTTTCTAGATTATTTCTGACTTCTCCAGGGCTCTCAGAGCCAGAGTTCTGGTTTGGGGCACGGCTGTATAATAGCTATATTATCTTTCAGTCACTAAAGCTATTTGATTTTTACAGTTAATCTTATTCACACAGTGAAAAGGTACTGACTTCTTCAGTAGGATGCATGAAGAATACAGAAGTATCAATTCTGTCAATAATTCAAATATTTGAAGGGATTTATATTTTCCTTGAATCTACAAGGCATGCTGAATTGTTCTTCTTAACATATTTTTTCACTATAAATCATACTTTACACTTCTATTTTTTCACAAAAGATATCTCTCAGAACATATTAAACATGGATTAATAATTTGGAATAATTTTTTTTCTGTAGTCAATATATGGTTGATTACCACTAATTAAAGAATATAGTTGATGATCTTCATAAAAATCAGGCTTAAACAAAACCTACATCTGTTGCGACTTTTATAATGGGCAGCCCACTACAGGATTAATCGATTCTAATCTAGATGGGCCTTTTTAGGGACCTTAGACCTGTATGGCCTCATTAAGTCAGGCGGTACGTGACAGTTCAGAGGTTTCTTAAGCCAGTCGTAACCTGCATAAACAGACTTCTGTGCCAGCCTGGGAGGCACACTGTTATCAGAGCAGAATTTCTATCTTCCTTCTGGAGTAGCTAGATACAGCAAAACTAAAACGCATCTGTTCTGCTGTCCTCTTGGAGCTTTAGGAAATTGCATACAAAACTTACAGGATTATCTCTATAATTTTTTCCAGCACCATGCAAAATATATCAGGTACTCTGGAAGCACATAGGAAAAGATACAAATGACAAAAATTAAGGAGAAAAAGAAATACTTATAATCTAAATGGAGTAGCTGAAGAATACACTAGCTTATGCTTGGCCCCCAGAATTGCCTTGCTGCATAGGCAACATTAGGTCTTTTTTTTTTTTTCCCTCACTCTCTCTATTTGCCTTTATTTTTTTTCCCTCTTCCTTTCCACATTTTTATTTCCAACCAAAAATAAACCTCAAGTTTCACACAGCAGGCTTGATATCCTCTGTAAACATACTACGTTGCTACAAAGAACAACTGTTAGTTGTCAAAAGGATAACAAAATGAGTTACCAGGTGTTAACACTGTCAGCCCCTGCACGGCTAGTCCAGGAAACCACTCAAATGAGCGTAAACCTCTTGATTGCCAAGCATATGAGCACGCTATAAGCTACATTTGCTCAAGATTCACAATTTTTTCCTACCTCAAAAAAAAAAAAAAATCCATGGGATTCTAGAAAACAAAAGGAAGATCCTCGACACAAGGTAATCAGGTTGTTCCCTGATGAATAGCAAGAAGTGCAAACCAGAAATTGCACAGGGCCAGGTTTGGCTATGGAGCGACACATCACCACCAAATGACTTTTAAAAGTGCAACTCCTGCAACATCCTATTTTCATGATAAATTACTCTAGTGCCCTGCAGTGGAGTTCCTGATGGACAGACAATAGCAACCTTTCCTGGGCACAAAGTTTTATTTCAACTCTGAAACTGTCCTAAATTTGGTGACAAAATAAGATGAATCTAAAAAAACCTTACCTTCTGACTGCCTTTGCATCTGATGATCCATGCTCTGAGCTTTTGAACTCAACTACAAGTGACTCTGAAATGATCTTGCACTCTGATGAGGTAAACGTAATAAACTTTTACTAAATTAAATATAACAGGTTATGCCAGTGGAGATTAAAGGCCATAGGAAGTCTGTGAGAAGCCACAAGACTGCTAAATGTGGGATAATATTTGAATTTTGTAGCTCAGACTTATCTGTTTGTAGTTATGGATAGGCAATAATTCAGTAATTACTTCAATTAAAATAAATAGAAAGGTATCAAAAATAAAGCTAACACACATGCACACACAAAAAAACCCCTAGAGCACTCAGTCATGTCTTACCCAGTATAATCAAGTACATTAGACACTCCTGGACAGGAAACATAAAACAAAAAGGAAAACCGAGGCTGACCTGAAACTCTCCATTTTTTTTTTTTTTTTTAGTTTAGAATGCAGAAACTTATGAAGTTTATGGTGTGGAACATGCTATCGCATTAATAGACAGCTACTGAAAGTACTAGAACTCTTCATTACTACTGGAGTTGTGTATTTAAAAGAAAAAAAAACAAATATCTTTCTATCTTTCTGAGTTTGTGGCCCCTGCAGAGTCTTAAAACAAACAACAACAACAAGAAAGGACCTAACAAGGTCATATGCTAAAATTTTGATCAAGTTTTGGATTTTTCCTCTAAATCTGAACTTTTTTGTGGTAAAATATTTCTTTCAGCATTAAAAGAATTGTCAACAATTTGTATTTCTGAATTAGAATGGATAATTAAGAATGTTACTACCAACTTCTGCCTGCCTAAAAGAAAGCACAAGGACTGCTTCTTTCATGGTAACATACATCTTCCCATTGACAAAATGCAAGTCCTTTCTAGCTTTCAGTTCACTGATGTAAAACAACAGTATACATGTTAATGGGGTATTTCAAAGCTTGATATTGAATATAAACTGAATATATATCCTGAAAATAGGTTATCAGTCAAGAAGAGAAGTCCACAAAAAGCATTTGTGTGCATCGAATCCAAAAATGAAATAAATGATTTGGCTATCTAGACCAAAGTTCTTATTACATTTCTAGAAGAAAAAATATGCATTTTGAAACTCGACTCTGTTAGGAACTAGCACCCTATTGCAAATTACAGAAAGAGAAGAAAAAGCAAAACCAATCTTCCTCCTGCGACTCTATAGGAGTTACATATAACATGGACACTAATTATCTCTTTTTTTTCTTTTATTATGTTTGAAAAAATATTCCCTCCAGTGAACTCTTCATTACCTCTTTACTAATTTCCAAGTTGAATAAACGTACAAAAATTCTGAAGAATTGGGGTTATACTCAAAACACATTATGCACATATAACTCCTCTGAAATCGAATAACCTGTCTATAGTAACCTGCGACCTAGGAACTGAATTAAGCCTTCCTGTTTAAAACACACTGAAAATGTTATTACTTTTGAAACAAAGCTAAGAAATCATTCTGTTTTCTACAATCTAGCAGATTAAACTTTTTTAGATTGAAAAAATGAATTAAGGGATGCAATGTTGATGTTGAAATGAAAAAAAAAAGATTTTTAAAGTATATCTTTACTAAAAGTATTTTCATTCAATTTACTTTGAAAAGTCTTCATTCTAAAATCTAAACTTAGGGGACTAAGCTACTTAGAAATTTTCTTTAATGTAAAAGCATATACACTATATTTGTTCTTGTAATTCTCTTTCTTGGATTTCTTTACCAGTTCACAATTTTATCAGCAGCAAGCTGACCCATTTGAAAACTTGTGAACATATTATATTTTACAAAAGAGATAACTATGATGTTTTTATTTTGCACAAAGTTAATGAAAGGAAATGTTTTTATGGAAGATATCAACATATCCTAAAGACTATTATATCTGTGATAAGTATACCTAGATCAGCTAGTACAAATCAATATTCTGACTTACATTTTTATGTGCCAGATTAGTCTTTATATTTGTTTTGATAGAAAAGCAGGCAACAGCCTATTTCATGGACAATAAATCCAAGATAGTAATGAGGAGATAGTATTGCCTCAGCTAACTGCACACAGGTTGGAGGGTCACATACTTGACATAGATCTGGTATGGCCCTTAATGAATCTATATACTTGATTAGAATTACTGTCTTTTATAGCACTAAATAGCTTTGTACAGAAAACTAGTTCATTTTGAGTAGAGTTGAGAGAATTATTCTGTTATAATGGAAATAATCTTTAGGAATGTTAGAAAGTTCTAGATTTCTTGTGAATTACTTCAAATAACTTCCTATGCAAAAAGCTCAGAGATTCTTCAATTCTCAGTGTAGAGATATCCGTCCTGATTGCACATACCAGCTGTCAGTTTTCCAAGATATTGTTTCTTTTCCAATGTATTTGTCTCCACCTTCCAATTCCACAGTTTTATTCTCTCGTTTTCACTTGTCTATTCAGTAAATGTTATTTTCCCATCACCAAATGCAACTTTCACCTTTGATATTGGCTTTTATAAGAGATCATGTTAAATAGAATCCAGTTCTATAGGTGAAAATGTGGCTGCACAAAGATCTGAAACAGAACTTTCCCTCAGTCAGGATTTCATTCTAGAACTGCAGGCAGCATCATCAACAATTTTAAACTTCTAAATAAGATTGGAGGAACGATTCAGAAAAATGTATTTCTGTCTTTAACACAAAAGATTACAAATGACTCATACCCTAATCCAAGCCATCCAATCAAATTGCATGAGTAGCAATCCATGCATGTCACATATGGAATCTGCATAAAATAGGAATAACAGAGTGCAATTTGTAACTCTTTACAGAGTAACTATCCCGCATATAAAGAACAATATCCAGATGAGACAAACTTAGCTTGGCTAGGAAGATAAACCTGTTCTGGCTCAACCTACTAGAGCTGCAGTCTATGCACGAAGAGCAACCCATTTTTAGCTTCAGAGCACACACAAAATGTACAGAATATTGCATGCAGTTTGATATAAAAAGCAATTACAACATATAACCTCACATTACAACAGAGATGTTCTAACCCAAAATTCCATCTGCTTTGTAACAGAATCACATGATAGATTACAATCAAATTTCAAAAGAGCATATAAGGAACATGCTTCTCGATATTATCTAACCTAATTCCTTGGAGAATATCCGTTTGTTTAAACATCTTGGGATAAATGGCCCTTTTGCCATACAGATCTTCTCTGTCACTGATCCTAATTGTTAGATGCCTGAGAATTATCTAGTCCACCATAAGAGTGGATACAGCAAGACCACTCACATGCTTTGCTTTTGCTCTGTGTCCTGGCCAAAGACGAAGATTTTCTATGCCATTGCAAATCCTGGGAGCTCTGCTTCCAAGCCAGCTGTATGAATGTGAACAGTTGGAATATGATTTATTTCTCATTCTATACCTTGACAATGAATTAAGGACAAGTGTTTGCCTGCTATCAAAAGATATAGCCCTTCTCCATCTCACATTTACTTTACAGTAATATGCTATAATGCTACTCAGATTTTTTTTTATTCTGGGCTACCTTTAATCCTTGCCTTTTTGGCTTCTCTTAATTTCTTCTTGCCATATATCAATAGAGAAAGCACTGTCATAAAACAGCTGGTATGGCTTCCACCCTTTGTCACTGTCTTTTAAACACAAAGATGGTGTTTAACTCATGCTTGATTATACAGGCCTTTTATGTGCAGAGTGATGGTCTGCTTCAGTCAGTAGCAGCGCTTCTGCTTTAGTATGGGATAACAGAAGCATTAAAAGGAAAAGGAAACAAAAGTATGTTTTAAGATTACCTCAAGAGAAAGATGTAAATAAGCATGTACATATTCTGGACTTCAGTATTAAAACATGAAGATGGACATTGATTTAGAAATGCTATTGCACTCTTACACCATTAAACCAGAAAGCCCTAATTTTTCAGCAAGTAGCCAGAGTTACAGAACAGCTCTTTATATATTTGATAATAGTTTAACTTTTCAAAAACACTCCCTGTTTTATATCTGCCACAAAATGGTGGAATTACTAAAACACATGCTTTTAAAATGCATTCAGAAGCCCTGCAACAACCAGATGAGCTATGCAAAACTGGAAGCAAGATTTCTAAGAAATGGTATTATCGATTTGGACTGGAGAGTAACACTGAATGCAAGGCCTAACCTTTCTTCTAAAGTAATTTTTCTGACATGTGCCAACTGTAATCATCCTTTTTCTACTGTATCTAACAAAGCTCCATTGTGCAAAACTAACTCTAATGGAAATAACTGATTTAGAGTTACAGAATCATTTTCACCCTCTCTTTACACCTATCACAAAGTAGAGAACAGGTAACATCTTTTTGCATGCTCTGCACAAGTCGACATTTCTAAAAGCCCATGCTACAAAACAGTAGGAAAATGTTTAATGTAACAGCAAGGTTCATTTTTTTTTTTTTTACCAGCTCTTCACTGCAATAAATTCTTGTATTTGCTATCCCACTTTTTTTTTTGTTCAAGGGAATAAAGCATTACTCTCTACAAGTGATATTAATCTATTTTTCTCTCCTAGCAGGGATACACTAACCAAGAAGCACTCTGCACATGTTTATATTTCTTAGCATAGAAAAGACAACCAGATATACCTCATTAAAACATATCAATGAAAAATAACATCTTCTTTTAAATTAACTAATATCTACGTTTAATGAAGCTCAGTTTATGGCGATTTTCTGGATGAAGTGCTCTTCTTTCAGCCTAATTATGTGCACAGCTTTCAGACAACAAGAAGTGTCTTTAACATTAGATAAGGACCTAAGCTTTTATCTCAATCAATAGTCTTTAGCCTTTGAACTCATGTCAGTGGAAGACCAGTCCGTCACATTCAGTTCTACCTGACCTCTTTCTTCTTAATGCATGCTGCCATTTACAGAAGAAAAACACACAGATATGCAGCATATAAGCAGGTAAACTATTGAGGGCATTTTGTGTACTGGGGGATGGGATTCTTTATGGCTGGAAAAAATGTGTGACTGTAATGATGATGTTAAAATTTTCTTGTTTCCTTTCACTGGGCTTTGTGTATCTCAAAGGAGCCCCATATGGTGCTCTTTGTCCGTGTCATTACCTCGTTACAGCCTCTGTCTGCCAGCCAAAGGTAGAACGCTGCAGCTGTAGACAGCGATACAACTGGAATTGTCTAAGGTCAACAGTGCCGTAATTACTTTAAAATGTCAGCGTACAATAAAATACAACAGTTCATCTGGCAGAAAGCAAATTAGCTTTGACCATAGCGTAATTACCCTTTTCTCAGCACCATTAGAAGAGATCAAATCTCCACATTCAGTGTTTGAGGAAAGGCCATCAGAGTACACTCTACCTGACAAGGATGCACATTTGCCATTTTGAGATGTAATTAATTGTCCCTATAATAGAAATTTTTATATTTGACTCTGGAATTGAAATGTGTAATAACCTGGCTTCTTCATATTTAACCATTTCCACTCTGAATAGATATGCATTGCAAAGTGAAACGGGGTGATATCAACACAATGAAAATGTGTTAACTGCTCCATCAGTCAGTACAAGACTCAAGTAAAGTTTTTTATATTAATTAGCTTAAGCAAAATTGGACAGCCTCTGATCTCACTAACATGGGTGTAAATCTGGAATAACTTTACTGATGCAATAACACTATTTTGGGTTTGTACAGGTTGCTATGAGTTTGAAGCCCAGTTCATTATGTTGTATGGATTATAAAGTTTTATCCAAAGGAGAAAGAAATAAAGAGTCCAAAAGCGTGGCACACTGTAAGTAAATACATTTCCAAACTGCTACTCTGCATGTCTCTTTTCAGCCTCATCACAATAATTTAAATTGAAACCACTCCAGAACTTTAGAGGCAAAAATCAGCTCCTGATTGTGAACTGAATTTCTGCCATAATTGCTTACAGTGGGTTAAGGCTGATAAAAATCTCCTCATCTGGGATCCTGGGATTAATGTCCCATCTTGAACCAACTACTACTTGTCATTAACAGCATGTTCCAATATACCTCCACTGGTGATGCAGTAATCTGGTTAAATGGGAAACAAATGGCGAGAAGCTGGCCACGGACTACAGGCCCTGGGGGCACAGCAAGGTGCATCACAGTCGTTTTTTTTTTGCCGTTTAAGGGTTCTGAAGAAGCCCCAAGCTCATTTAAGGTAACTTACACGATCTCATCAATATTTTGCTGTATCCAGGTGCATGGATCCCCATGAAAATACTGTTTCATGTCAGAAGTCCCTTACACAGTATTCAGGGAACCCCACACCTATGTGAATACACTTATGGTTTCTTGATGTTTTACTCATTGTTCTGTGTATTTTATTTTGCCTTTGCAGGATCTCAAATTGCAGCATGTTTGTGAAGCTTCAGAACCGACAAGAAAGTTTTGATTAACCTACAGAAATGCTTAATATGATTGAGAAAGGCAAAAATGGTCTAGCAGATGATAGCAAACCATGTGCTACAAAACCCTTGGCTTTTAGGTACCATTTGTTTTGAAAACACATATATGTATGCCTATGGATTTCAAAGCGTAATTCAGCAAACAACACCTCGAAAGCTATAAGAATACATAGACCTAGTTGCTAACTCACATTGCAATAACCTGACAGGTTCTAACTAGCTCATTTTCCTTACAGTGTTTGCCCTGTCTCAAGTGTCACTTATAAACCCTTGGATCGTAATTAAAAATTATATTTATGCACACAATACGAATGAAAACAAAGCACTGCTCCCACTGAAATGAATTCTTAATCAGGACTGGGCAGAGAATCACAGATTGGTAAAAGCCTAAGGTTTTGCTTTGCTTAAAATAAAAATAGAATAAAATTAAAACAACAAAAACAGAAAAACCCAAACCAAACCAACCAACCAACCAACCAAACAAAACCCAAAAAACCCCAGAAACCCTCTCCATAGCTTTACCCACTTGAGCACACAGCCAAAGTAAATGTGCCTGCATATACACGTGCACATTCTAGGGTGTTACTGAAGATCTAATTCAACTTTCCACATCATCGGATGTGTAGCTCAATCTTACATACTCATCAGTACACACACTTAAAACAGAAAGTTAATGGAAACTCAGTGCAGTCACGAGGGAATGAGAAGAAAAACAACAACAAAATAAAACCAAATTACCAAAACCACATCAATACTTTATCTCATTTGAAAAGCCTACGTAGAGATCAATGTATAAACGATAACATTTTTAAAAAAGCTTCTATGAAATACACAGCAAGATGATGCAAAGGCAAAATAAACTGATAAAAATCCTTAAAATCATTAAATTATCACAAAAATAAAACCATGCTAGAAAAACATATAGGGGGAAGAAAACGATGATGGGAGTCAAATATTTTCAATAATTTTTGCCGATTTTTCTTTGCAAAAAACAGGTATCAGTGAAATTGGTTAGGATTTATCTGCTAACTGCAGGATGATCTGAAATGGCCTTCAACAACACAAGGGGGAATGCTACAGTGGCACAAATAGCTAAAAGGAAAGAGACAAAATGCCAGCAGTACCATCTTTACCCTCCACCCTTGTGCCTAAAAAGTCCACATAGAAGTGAAAGTGCAGAAGTCCACTGAAAACAAGAGACATTGAACCCCGCTTTGATCTCACATATGTACACCATTCTTAAATCCAAAAAGTTCACTAATAGGCACTTTGAAATTAATATATTCATAGAAAATGAAACCTGAACCAAACCAAACAACAGTGTGAGGGACACTGACATCAGGTGTAACATAGGATGAAAACAGAGAGTACCTGTCCTCTTGCGAGACCAACTAAAAAGTTTACCAGGACTCTGTTTACCAGGACTTAAAAATCTATAGGACAAAACATAGGACAAATCCATTCACGTCCCTTAAAAGCAGGAAAGACATGCTATCCGCACTACTCTTCCCTTTTCCAGGTGTCAGCAACTCTTCCTTGCCCAGATAACATCTGCCCATGGTTTAGTGACATGGTTTCCTTTCAAGATTGGTGAGAAGTGAAAAGGGAAAAAAAGTTTACTGATAAAAAAACAATGCCCATTGGAGGATGTTTCCCATTCTCTTATCCGAGGTGTCTTCCTCAGGTAATGACCTTATTCAATTATTGATAGCTCATTCAGCAGCTGAGCGATCTTCAGCTTTCTCCGGGCTCTCACCACAGGCAACATTTTTAACCCATTTCTGCCTCAAGAAAACACCTTGTAAAAAGAATGAAGCTAGGCGCATACATTCCCCAGACAGTGTGGCAGGACTGTCACACATATATCTGAATTACACAGAGAGTACATGAAGAGACATAGACTGGAACAGAAATAGCTGCCTCGGTCTTTTCCCTGAGGTTTTCCCTGAGGTTGAGAGTCCTTCAGGGACTCTCAGCCATGTTATGAACATTTTCACAAAATTCTAGATAGCGTGTTATAAAACTTCCCAATTTCAAAGAAAATAGTATATTTTCTATAGGGCTTTAAATCATCTTATAGAAGTATTAGAAATTATTTAAAGGAACAATAAAAACACTAGCACACGCCATAACCACTAATTATTTCATATATACCTAAGCATGTGTGTATACATACAAACACATAATGCACATTAGAAATAACTGTGGTTGTTTTAAAGTGAAATAATTAGCCTAGCACTACTGGTGGCAAAAATATGCTGCATTTTGCTCTGGGTCTCACAAAATGTCCCCCTGCAATGAACCTGAGACCCAGCAACTGATGGTCCAAGCTGGCCTGGTTTGTAGCATGATTAAATATACTTCAAATTGTTAACACACAACATTGCAGGAAGGAAAGGAAAAGGTAATATTGAAGAAAGGTTTTTGGTTGATTTTGTTCAGGTCAGCAACTGATGGTCCAAGCTGGCCTGGCTTATAGCTAATGATTAAATATACTTCAAATTGCTAACACACAATATCGCAGAAAGGAAAAGATAATGTCAAAGAAAGGTTTTTGGCTGATCAGTCAGTGACTGAGATTCAAAGATTTTGTTCAGGTACAGTTTGCCAGCTTTGAGAGAAAGAGAAGAAACAGTTGAGAGGTTACCAAATGGTTATGCACAGCATCTCCTGATATACACTATCACAGGTAGATATTAAATACTCTGCATTTTTTATTTGAATAGGAAGGTTTGAGAGGTTACCAAATGGTTATGCACAATGTAAGCATCTCCTGATATACACTATCATAGGCAGATATTAAATACTCTGCGTTTTTTACTTGAATAGATGGATGATTACTGAAAACAAAACATGACATGCAATTTCATGATGTTCACTATGGTCCTCACTCTGCATTCGTAGCAGTGCTTTGGTTTCATAAAAGCGTTTATTCATAAAATAAGTTTCTGAAGAAATCCTGTCACATACAACATTAAGGAAAACAAAACATGACATGCAATTTCATAATGTTCACTATGGCCCTCACTCTGCATTTGTAACAGTGCTTTGGTCACATAAAAAAGTCCATAAGTTTCTGGAGAAATCCTGTCACATACAACATTAAGCATTATTTACATTTAATTAAGCAAAATCAAATCCTGCAAGTTAGTTCATTAGATTTCTCCAAAGCCAGTTGTTGATGTAAGTACTGAATCATTAATATGCAACTATTTCCATAATTGTAAGTCTGTCAGATAAGAAACCTGCTGCCTAGGACAGATAAAGAAACTTGGAGAGAGTCACAGATATAAAGCCTGATTCACAGTGCTACAGTGTTTGGAAAAGCCTAGCCTGAGAGTGCAGAATCACTGTCAGGAGCAGACCAGCAACACCAAGGGAACAACAAATCCCACAATTTAGGCATGAAAGAGAGCAGAAAATAATGACTGCAAATCTTCAGCACATTTTTTGGAAAGAAGAAAAAGCCCAAGAAGTTGAGTTATAGTGTTACATATAATTCTAAATTTATAATGGTGGAGAAGCCTCCAGGTAAGATTTTTTTGTTTTTGAAGGATCTTTATTTAGACAGCAGGCTCTCTGAATGATATGGTGAAATTCAGTGGGGCTAGTATGTTCTTATATAGTACAATCCAGGATCCTTGGAAAAGTTCCTTAAGAGAAAAAAAAATAGATAGTGCATTCTCTCCTTTCCCACCTGCCGCCCCCGCTCTATTTCATTACACCTGAACACTTCCCACAACCAGCAGATACACATGATGTGGTCTACATTGGACTCAAGGATTACTCTAACTTGGTAGAAGGAGCTTTCCTAAGAAGGTACAACTTCTTTTTTTCCTTATACTATCATAGGCTTCATGGCAAATGTATGGCAAACGAAGGCATGTCAAAGGCTAAACTTTGAATTAAACTGACCTCCCAGGGCATCATTCCCAGCTGAACCCTCTTTTTAAGTACTTTATCCTCAACTCTTAAGCATACACAGAATCAAAACATTCATTTCTTGAGGGTGAAGCACACAAGAAGGAAAACTCAGGCTTGTTGAAAATCCTTCAAGGTAAGGATAGGTGCTAAGCATGCCATTAAAACACCTGCCTTTTTAGAGAACTCTGTCAACACAGAGAAACTCTTCTGTTGTTCTTATTATATCCCCAAATTACCTCCTTATCTACTCCTAACCTCTGCTACCGTGGTATTTTTTCAAGTTAAGTTGCAAAAAACATACCATGCCATTTAAACTTTTCAGAAATAACTGGAAAGCTAGGCAGTCACAGAAAGCCATTTTGCTGAAATTCTTTTCTTCAAGTCTTACGTGACCATGCTGGTATATACACCAGTTTGACATTTACATATGTATTCATTACCTAGAGCAACTCAGCTTCAGCAATTTCAGCAGTTTCATGGCTTCGAACCAAAGTAGCAGATGGAGTTACATGAATGATCTATTGGTCCTTTTCACAGCATAAAATAAAAACAATGTTCGGTGGAAAATCATATATTCACATGCAACGTATTTTGGTTGGTGGTGACTACCCTCCCTAAAACATGATATAGAGGCAGGATAAGAAAAGTTCTAGCACAACAAGACTACAATGAGCAGAGACCCTGTAAGTACTGAAACTGTTTTCTTTGCTTGTGGACATGAGAGGCCTGACAAAGCAGAGTTACGAAAAAGTTAAACTAAGCTTGTCTTCTATGACAAAAAAATATGCTTAGTGAAACTAGATAACAATAAAAAGGGAGTTAGAGGGTCCACAAGGTTAGGACTCATTGACATGAAATGTTCTTAAGATTTAGATGAGAAACACTAAGATTTTTTTTTTGCCATGTGTTTAGATAGCAGAATTCCCACAAGTTAAAAGAACAGAGATTGATAGAGAAAAGATTACACAATATTTTACATCTACATAGAGAAATTCCTAAAATTATCAACAAAACTGTCCTTTGCTGTAGCAGGGGCAGGTGTCGATTACCTGCTCAACCATACATGCTGCCTAAATGTTTGATGCTGTTCCAGAGCAGTGAAGCACCCCTAGGCTGTCCCCAGCAATTTACTCTGCTTCTCTTGACCAACCCCAAAGCACAACACTAAACAAATGCCTATTCACCCAAGGACATAATAATGATTTTCCCTGTGGTATTACTTGCACAATCGCAGACATATTATATAAAACATTGCAAGGATGAGAACCCAAATGAACTACTTGTTTGGAGTCTGTAGCAATTCATGCATTGCTTTTTATTCATTAGCATGTCTTTTCTCCTTCCTCTATCCCACACTCTCCAAAATCTGCAATGTGTGTCCTAGTGTTGCTCAGGTACATCTGAAAGCTGAGCAATTCCTTCTGGAAAGTGGACCAATTAAGTGACCAATAAATACTCTGAACAGAATAACTACACAAACCAACTATCAAATGAAGTGGCAGAGTAAATTAAAAGCTAGTCGCATGTTCTTTTGAAAGAAGAGGCACATTCATTTTTTTTTTTTTATAATGTTTATGCAAACCAGCTCAGTGCCAGTGTAGGGGGGGGCTGTCCACCTGACTTTTGCTAAGAGGAAACCACTTGGTAGAGATCTGAGCTTTGGTAAACAGTGTCTTCTAAGCTCACCACTCCTAGCCCATTGGCTTTCATTAACAAATGAACCAAATGCACCAAAAATTTTAAGCCATTGAGCTGCGTGGAATATTTAAAACTTACCTTAGCCATGACAAGCTGTGGAAAGACTTAAACAAGAAGATAACATTCAATGCAAGATCACTGCCCAATCTCATTTGGAATGTGGATTCTTGCATATTATCCAAAATGTCAGATAGAAACAAGGAGAATCTGGAATCCAAAAGTCATTTTTATATAGCTCCATTGAAGCACTGAAGAAAATGAGCATTTTCAATGGAAGTCTTTCAAATTTCCCACCCAAACTTCACACAACCTGCATTAAAAGAAGAAAAAAAAACTGCTTGCCATAGGGATTCTTTCCTCTTCCTCACTGCCCTTAAGCTCTTCCAACTCTATTATTCTTGCATTATGCAGAAAAGAGTTAACCTATGTCTTTAAAAGTAGCAATCAGAATAAGATTAGTGCACTTTTAATGCAGTAATAACACGTCAGCCACTACAAAATCTCTGCATTTACCTATCAAGTTCTCTTATTACAAACCCGCAAGTACTGTTTTCCTAAGAGCACCTTTCAAGTAATCTGCCTTTTACTGAAATGTGTCTGCTACTGTGTACTATTTTAAAAATAGCTTGACAGAATTGCTAATGTTCTCATTCCTTCAGGATATTTCCTAATACTTGTAGCCTTTTCATGTTTCTAATTAGGCCAGTAATGGTCCCTGAAGTTAAACCAATTAAAATTATTTACTGTGACACACAGTGTGGAGATAATTATCTGATATCTGAATCCAACTTCTGCTTACTTCGCAACATTACTTAATAGAAAACAGGGAAACTGATGCCCGTGCTTTCATTTTACTTGTCTACCAAATGTGTTTGCCCTATAGCAAACTGCTTAAATAAAGCATTAAAATCCTTGTGGTGCTAATCAAAATGTTTAAAATCCACTCACACTTCCTTTATAGTTCTGAGAAACATATAAAACTATTGCACATTACCTTTTACATTACAGTTGCTGACCAATGTACTATTACACCCACATTGAATACAGATAATGCAGCTTATGTAGTATCTAAAGTCAGTTGCTAAAATTAATTTCTTTTTTTTTCTTGTTTCTCTTTAAGACACCTATAATGAAGAATAATCTTGAAATTTTTAGGGTCACAAACACAATAAGGTTATTTGCTCTAACTGAAAATCTTTACCTATGCAAATTAGGTCCAGAGTTACATTTGCCTTGGTTTAATTTTTCCAGAAAAGGGAAGAACTGAGCTGAAAGGATTTTGAGATGGGCACTGTAAAGGTTTTGCATTTATCCAGAAATCACATAACCAAAAAAAATAGAAAAAAAATTCGTGGTATAGACATTGATAGCCACTATCAGAGAGGAAAAGGGAAGGGGAAAGGGAAGGGGAAAGGGAACGGGAAGAAGTCTCTCTGAAACCAGTTTCTGAATTTAGAAACAATTTGGCCTGTTTGCAAAGTAGAAGTGATTGAAGTCTTCGCACAGAAATTCAAACCAGTAAGAGATTTTCTATTTTTGCTTGAATCTGTCAAACGCTGCAAATTGCAATAATCTAGAAAGGTGTTTAGCAAACGACAAGGTAAGCCAAGAGTATTTCCGCACTACAGGATATCACTCTCATAGCGCACACACTGGGAAGACGCTGTGTTTGCTTTGCCAAGTTCTCCAAGCTTTGCGGCAAACCTGAAACCTAAATGGAGTGTTTACGGGTTTGCCTAATTCAAATTTAATGTTGCATTTTTTTCCACTTCTCTCTCAACTGAAAATATATACATGAACTCGGCGTGCAAGAAATTTGCTCTACTTACAGACTCAGAGAACCGAATCTGCTGGAACTCATGCAAAATAAGCACAATACAGCATGTTTCTCTCCAGCCTTCAGGGATGTGACAACTAGGACAGGGAGAAACTATGGAGGGATAAAGGTAAATCAGAGCTCCCTGTTCACTTTGTCACTGGCCCAGCATGATTAAATCCCCAGCCTGCTATATGAGTCACCATTAGCAAAATTAGGGTCTGTGTACAAAGTCCTGAAGTAGTTACTGAGCCCTGAAACTTTTTGTTGAGGTTAGCTTTTAGTTCATTGAAAATAAAGAAAGTGAAGAATCTTCACATATGGGCCAACTGCGACTCCCCTTCCCCCAAAAGAGCCTAGTCTAAATTCTCATAGATTTGAAAGCAGTGATTTAAAATGAAATATATAATGAATACACATTGCTACGTTATCATTATCTGACCCCTTCTACTTTCTTCAATTTAGCATACATCACAGTCTTTAATGGGCCTTCAATTTGCACTTAAATGAATAAAACAACTGTGCATGCTGTAAGATACAATGCTTACAGAGAGAGAATTTCATATTTTGAAAAAGTTCTCAATCCTGATAAGTATGATCAAGTTAGATTTTGGACAGTAACTACTGTGTACATCTTAATTTGCTTAATATTTCTTTAACCCCCTTGTCATTCCTAACTAATTCAGATACTTGCATTCTTTTATCTTACTGATCACCAAAGCTAATTAATTCTTGCCTGCTCATGGTGCTATTGAGCACAATGGAATGTGCGCCAATTCTTGTCACCAAGGAGTTAAAACTCCTCAGCCTTCACTCTGCAAGGTTTGCTCCTATGCCCTTTTAGACAATGACAAGCTGTTAAGTGTAAAACTAATTAACATTTCAAAAACTAGTGTTAATCAGTAGCACTCAGATTCATTGGGAGCCCTGCTCTTCAGAGTTTTTCCACTTGTTCTTTTTCACACTATAACTTCCAAATTATTGCGCTAATTTTAGTTGTTATTTAACACGTATGGAAAACAGTAAAACATTACAAGACTAAAACCTCCCGAAATACACCACTGTTATGTTTCTTTAGTATCTCTCCTAAAATTTGTTTTTCACTCTGCTGTTCCCTCTCTGACCCTCCCCCTCCCTCTCTTTCGAGGAGCAGACACAATTCTCAAGTCATTATTATTGTCGTATTAAAGGACATGTTATATTTAAGATGGCAAGTGATCACCATAGACCACAAGAACAACGTGGGTAAAATCCAAATTAGTTCTTCTCCTGTGAAAGGGAACTGTCACTACAATTTTTTTTTCATGTCAAAAAGAGTAACAAAGTTTTTTAATATATTTTCAAATCAGATTGAGAGCATAATAATATGCATGATCATAACAATTTCACCATATAAAATCAGAGGATATTTTCTATTTTAAAGCAACAACGATAAGGTTACTCATCTACCAATGAATACAAGCTCTTATATAATTTCAGACATGATCAAGACACAGAAATACTTTAGGCCCTGCTGAAGCACAAAGCAGTTGAGAACTACTAAACTAACAAGTAAACCTCAAAAACACAAAGTAGCATTCACAATCAAGCTGATAATGGCAGGCTGGGATAACTCATGAATCAAGCTGTCAAATCACTTAAAGTCAGAATTACTAAGATTCAGTGGGAGCTGGTCTGTGTGTTTTAGAGGAGCAGGATGGAGAAGTCAAATGAAGATTAGAGGCCTATACTTCTTAAATACTGACTAGTCAAGCCATTTGCTTCCCATTAACTTTAAGATCTTTTAAATTTCTGTCTTTATGCTCTCTTGCATCTTTCCTGCACAATGGTCAAAGAAAGAAATGCAACTACATAGACGGGCGGCCTAAACAGAGACTAGTATTTACAGCAACATGAGATGAAAAGGAAGTCTTGCTTATTTAGTTTGGCTTACCTATTTATTTTTAATTTGGCAGCTGTGTAATATATTGAAATCTGCCATGCCACCGGTTCAAGTGTATCACAAGCCAGGCTCCTAGCAGCTTTGTGCAAGGATCAATATAGTACTCCTCAAATTCAATACTTTTTTTTTCTCTATTATATGCTATTAAAACACTTCTTCCAAGGGAAGTAATGGCATTATAAATGTATACCAGTGCTAAATTACTTTGTAAAACCAAAGAAATTCCACCATTAGGCACTAAAAGACACTGTACTTGAGGACAACTTCATACTCCCATTTAGAATAGTATAGACATATCCTATTTTTCAAGACCTGGACTCCCTAAGTCACCCTGCTACTGATAACAGGTACTTGTTACTTGCACTTGGCAGAACCAGGTCTTCAACTTCAAGCAGAAGACTCCAAACCTGTTTGATAGCCATCTCTCCTCTACAGTTATTAGTTTTAATATAGCTCATTTTAGTCTCATAATCCATTAGGTAAATAGGTCTTCAAGTGCTATTGAAAAGTTCTGTTTTGCTATCACAATATGATGTCATAACTTGATAAAATTGAGTTTATCACTTCACCGTCAGCTAATTTAAATAGCAAATTCTTGAGGAATTGCTTAATCTCTATACGATTCAGGAGACAAGGGATTTTTCTAAGAGGTGTATTGCACTGAGGTTTTCAACATGCACCTTCTTTCATAGTTCCTGTAGAATTGTGTTTTAGTTTTAATCTAAATGAATATCTAGATGATCATGAGTTTTGTGCATATGTTTGCTGAAATAGTAATTCAGAGAAAGAAACAACAAAACAACAGCAAAAACCTTGTAATACTGGCTGTGATGTCCAGTTTTCCAAAAATTCACATACAGTAAAGTGTATATAAAATAATTACTTCGACATTCTGAAATTTAGTACAAGGGAGTAATTCTGCAGCACCTACATATTCTTCTGTTCTGCAAAAACAACCGACAAACAAAACAAACAAACAACAAGAAAACAAGAAAGAATATCACAGATATTTTTCTTCCATTAACATGTTTTGAATGGGTTAACTCCACGATTTCTTCCTGCATCTGAAAACACTTCTCTTGCATATCTGTCTGTGCTCTTTTGGCCCCTGAAATCCCAAGCAAATGTAAAGAAAAGGGGCATTGTTGAGCTGACGCTCTAAATGATGGTACAGGAATTTCTTCTCAGTGTATCACTGACTCCCGCTTGTGCCTCACAGAGATGCAAAAACATCTCAGAGAGAAGAGCCATATTTGTTTTGCTCCTTACCATCTGTTTTTCTTTAAAACCACAAAAGTTAAGCTCAAATGCAATACTTCCCAGGAAGAGTCCATGTTTTATCGCAAATAACAAGGTCAAGTCAGATGATCTTACAAGACTTTCCAACATATGACAACTACTTGGGTTAAAATTCATCCTCATTCCTGGCCCTCCAGAAAGGGAGGGTAGACATTGCCTGTAGGACAACAAAGCAATCTAACCAGAAAGAATTGCTGGTCTGAAATCCTAAATTATATTGTAAGAGCACTTTTAGAGGATGACAAATAGCTGATCTGTTAAGGCAACACAAATAGAAGGCTGCCTGTGGGTAACATGTATTAATGACAAATGCAGCATTTATTAATAAGTTTTCTAGGTTCTCGGTTTGCTTATAAGAATGTCACTCTTCAGGGTTTTCACCAACCCATGCAAACCAGGCCTTAAAAAAAAAAAAAAAAAAGAAAAAAAAACACAAAAAACTCTCCCGCTGCTAGAAACTTTCATGCCTCTGCTAAATCCAGATTCTAACTATCAATATAGCAGTATGTGTAAACAGCCAGGGAGCTTCCTCATGATAACACCACTGTTCTCTTAGCACAACCACCACTCAACTATACAAGGACTAGCACGGTTCTCCACAGAGATAGCAGATTCCAGTAGCAAATTCCAGTAAGAGGATTCTTTCTAAAATCTCACCTCAGCTCTGTAGCACTTTGCACAAGCAATACATGCAAAACTTTTTGAATACAATAGTTCATAATATACAAGCTTCTTTAGAATTGTGTTTATAAATACTAAGATGAAGCTTTTAATTCCCTATGCACAGTGCTACACTGTGCTTCATGAATAAATGGCAAGTTTTCTCTGAAAAAGGGTCCACAAGACGCCCACATTTGTGCATCCATAGGAACAGCGGAGACTATAGATGGATGTTCCTTGCTACTTTATAAGACAGACATATATTTTCTCTACAACTACAGGTGCATTTCGATACTATTAAAACAATGATTATTTATACTGCAGAAATACTCAGATTTTTTTCTATAACCCATTTACACTTTTAAGTTTATCTACAAGAATTTATTTTTCCTCCAAATAAAACTCATATAATTGCTCCACAGTGAGTTTCATGAAAAAGAACTTTTTTCTTCTCTTATTTGCTTTACAGGAATGAAATTAAGCATAAGGAAAACATTTTGAGTAAACAGTTGACTTTTTTTCTTTTGCTTTTGCTTTGCAAATGAAAAAAAAGAGATACATGTACATTCTGTACATGAGATCCTGCCCTGTTCATGAGATACGTTTCATTAATGGGGATATGTAAACCACAGTATCTTGAAGTCTCTGCTAAACATCATTTTTTAAAATGAAGTATACTGTGAAGTATATCAATAGTATATATACTGTGAAGTATATCAATAACTTCAGTTAAGGTATTTTTTATCCTCTCACTACATACGGAAAGGACAATTCTTCCTAGTATTCAAGACAACCCATTTACCCAAAGAAGTTAGAAAAATCAGCAGTGATAAGCATTATTCTCACACTTCCCTCTGAAACATCTGGTACAGGCCACTTTTAGAGTACTCTTGCAAGTGAAGCTTTGGAGCCTGTGTTTTCCAAATTCCCCAATTTAGGAACTCCTAGAAGGTGACACTGGATCTAATCACAACCATTACATCTCAGTAATTAAACAGATATTTCTTGCTTAACAAAAATCAACAAAACTCTTGTTTATGAACTTAAGTGGGTATTTGTGTAAGTTCTAAGCCTCCCTGGCAGTTCTGCAATTTTATTACTCACTTGGCGCTGTATCTTCTTGTTAACTGTGTTGTTCAGCATATTCCATCTTCCCCCCTCCCCTTCTGCCTGGTCCAGCATCTGAGCCAACCACTGTGGGCACCCATGGGGTGAACTTGGCAGCTTTGTAACCCAGATGCTGAGCTGTAATAAGTAATTTTCCAGCAGCAGCATCTGGGTGTTTGGTTGGCCTTTTATCTGGCTTATGCTGGCTGTCATGGTGGCTGCAAAATGTCTGTGAGGCTGGCAAAGCATCAGTCTGCTGGTCTGCCTAGTCCTTGTGAATGTCATTTTCTTATTCATTCACATTTAATTGTCAGAAATTTATGCCCTCTATGTATCTGAATAAAGGTCTGGACAAAATTCTGCTCTGTGATGTGTATACAGTCTGGGACCTTTACCATAAGGTTTCTTTCCATGCTCACTCTGCCTACTCTTTGGGTGTGTCCTTCCTAGCCTTGATCTTGCACTTAACCTCTTCTCTTCATGAATCAAGAGAAAAACTGCTAATAAAATTATTCAGTGGTTAGCAAATCTATTCACATAAGACATTTCTTTGTGAGGAGAGGCCCTTACAGCTCTCCTGCTCTTTTCAGTTTCAGGTTCTAATTTTAGATCCAGACCATCACAGCCCAATTCCTATCTCATATTCCATATTCATTATTTGATTCAA
>NW_010587169.1:191195-207826 GCF_000705375.1 Tinamus guttatus | reverse complement strand
CTACGCGGGTTGTGTCTCCTCCGGGCCCTCCTCGGAGGGCCAGGCTGGTTCCCTCGGGAAAACTGACCCCCTCCTTCGCGGCGCAAAGCCCCGAGCGGGGCCTAGCGCGGAGCGGCGGTCGCGGGGAGCTCCTGCCGAGGCCAAGGGTGGCTGTCCTCGGCGCGCCGCTGCTCAAGGGCAGCCCCGGGAGACGGGTTGAGCTGTTGGGGCTTTGTGCTTAGCGTATTGGGGCCGGCTGCCGTAAGGCTGAAGTGCCTTGGGCCCCTGCGTTGCTTTGACCGAGCTTGGGGTCTGGCCTCCCTGGTTACTTTTGGGTGACCTTGGTGTTGCCTTAACCTCCTTGGTCGCCTTTGGGTGACCTTGTGCTGACCTGCTGTCCCTACTGTGCCTAGGGGCCTGCATAGCAGGGCAGACTTTCTCTTCAGCTCTCCAGTAAGCGCTGTAAACCAAAGACTTGTTTGGCTCACATTCACTCAGCTTGTTTGTGGGCGTTTTTTTGTGTGTGTTTTGCTCCTCCGGCGTGAAAATGACATAGAAGTTTGGGACAACTCTGGGGGCCGTATTTGGGGCCACACTGCACGAGGCATGGGCTCTAAGGCTAATAAATGAAGAATGTGCCCTGGTACGTTTGCTGTGGCTTTGCTTGTTCAGTGATGTGGACTACTGTTAGGTCCACAGACAGCTTAAGCATCACTCAGGTGCCAGTTAGAAATAATAAGCCCGTGAGGTTTACATTTGCTCTGTAAAGATCTTCATCTCCAAAGGTTCATTTTAGAACGCACAAAACTGAAAAGATTTGAAAATCTGCATGCTTAAAGTGGAGAGGTTAGGTAACATCAAGTGTGATAGTTATTATATACACAAATTTGTGCTGGAAGAATGAAATCTGAGTGTCAGCTCAGATTCACTTAGATCTGAGTGTCAGATTCACTGAGTCTAGTTTGTTTGTTTGAAGAAAATGACCTGTATTTTTTATTTTGTCTTTAGGAAGTATTCAAAATTAATTAAAATGCCTTCCACCAAACCGTCAAATGAAAATGAAACACCTAAAGAGAGAATCCCAGGATTGAGGGGTGTTCGAACCACCACCCTCTTCCGAGCTGTGAACCCAGAGCTCTTCATTAAACCTGTAAGAGGCTCCTTCAGGAGCAGCTAAATACGCTTAGAGAGACATTGTTGCTTTAAAATAATAAGCTCGATTCTTTGTGCATTATATAAGCATCTCTTGTTATGCAAACCACACAGTAGTGTAACTAAAAATATTTGGTTTTTTACAGTCTGATTGTTAAGTGCCCAGAACATTATATTGTTTATATCCGTTTTTTACTGCACCATTATATTGTCCGATCCTTTCGTATCTAATTGAACTTCTTTCAGGAACACTGCTTACAGACATGCTGTCCTTATCATGGACAGGTTGAGTAATATGAATCCTCATAAATATTGAAAAGGGAAAAAAATCTAAAATACATGTTCTTTAATAATAATGAACGGGAATTTTTTGTAGCTTCCAAATATTTGGTAGATTTTTCTTTTTCTCTCTGTCTCTCTCTCCTTATATATACCCAGAGTTTTAAGAGTCTGTAAAAATGTTGGTGCCCTTCCTTGTGTCCTGTAGCATGCTTGCTTTCTCCTGCTTTCTATATTTGTCGGTGTCATTATATATACATATGCAATCGATATCTTGTTTATTAGACAAGTTAATAGCTGTTTAAAAAAACCAGTTTCATCTTGCTTGATAGCAGGTACTCAGCTCATTTCACTGATCAGAGGCACCTGATTCCATGCTGTTAGAAATCCCACCAGTATTACTAGCTCTGGCACCAACTGTCTCTTAACATTCATAAGGTGGTAACTCAAAAAACTAAATGTTAACAGAAAAATAGTGAGGCAATATTTGCCTACTGTTCCTGATGCAGAGTTTATTAACCATTGTGATGAGGGAGGGTGACATGGCAGAGTACTTTAAATGGACTTTTATGTAGGATAGCAGTGTGATTTAAACATTTCAGCCCATTTTCTTGTTAAAATATTTGCTTTTATAATTAAATTCGTGATACTTGTTTTATTCGCACCTACAGAACTCAGTGCTATTAGCAAAACTGGGTCAAATTCTGTGTATATAATAAATCAGACTTTGTGACAACAATATATGATCAGTTTCAGAGAAATAAAGTCACTTGGCAGGAGCATAGTGCGTTGTCCCACAAGTATGTGCAGCCAAATGTTATTAGAAGCTCCCACCAGCCATGTGCAGTAACTGTTTTTGGCCAGTTCGTTCATGCTCAAGCAGTGTTTGTACCCAGGAAAGGACAGCACTCTGGTGAATACCGTGTTCTGTCTCCAGAAAAGGAGAGCCCTCCTTTTCAGAGGGGGCTCCTGTTGCTGTTATAAAGTCAGGTCTCCCTCTTGCTTTTCATCCAAGCCATTTGGATCAGTCTACCAAAAAAGCAATGACGATCTTTGCAAATGATAAAATAACACTGATTTGCACTTTCTAATCTAAGACTGAAACTTTGTGATGAAGAAGAAAATGTTTTGAGTACAAATGCATACTAATCTCTTTTTTTTTTTGACAGAACAAATCTGTGATGGCATTTGGACTTGTAGGAATTACCCTCTGTGTGGCCTACCTTGGTTATTTGCATGCAACAGTAGAGAATAAAAATGACCTCTATGAAGCAATTGACAGTGAAGGATCCAGATATATGCGGAGGAAAACTTCCAAGTGGGACTGAAGGAGGAAGGAAGGATATATGCAAATCAGTCACAGAGATTTTCAGTGCAACTACCATTATTTTCTCCATCCATTGAAATGATGGATAAATGTCTCTCTTGGCATATAATCCAATTTAAGTTTCATTTTAAATTTCCCCCTATAAAATAAATTGTAATTAAGATATATGCAAACAGTAAAGTGATTTTAATATTTGCTGCCTGGGATGCTCATAAGCACATTAGTGGAGACACATTTGACTCTCATGTACAGACTAGCGAAGTAAATGCTCACAGGAATGTACTTGATAATTCAACTCATTGTTTGATTAAGGTGAAAGCAAGGGTTTGTCCTTTGTTTTTTGAACAGGAGGTGTATTACATCATCTGTGAAAAGGATAACAGTGATGTCTTGTTCTGCTGAAAGATGACAATTATAATTTTGCAATTAAAATATTTTTAGAGATAATGTTAGATTTGGTAGAGATGTAGAGATGTTGCTGATGCGTTTTATTTAATAAAGGAAATTGTAAAATACAGACCAAAAAGATCCTTGGATTAGTCCATACTATATGGGACAACCTTTCTTACTTCTTTGAACTACTTTTTTCCTCACTTTCTGAGGAAATGAAACTTCAGCCTTTTCTTTATCAGTTGTCTAAGCTCTCATGAAAAGATTTGAAACAAGAATACACCCCAGCAAGTTTTATTAAAAAAATAGCCAGGTAGAGGAGAAAAACTTAGCGCAGTGCTGCAGCCAAGAGAGGCAAGGAAGAACTCAGCCACCGCGCAGCAGAGCAGCGAGCGCCTTTGCATGGGCTCGCCAGGCAGCGTGTTCAGCACCGGCGGGTGAACGGTGCAGGGCCCTGGGGTTGGAACTGGAGAGCGCTGCGTGGGACAGACCTGGGCTGGAGCCGGTGGTGCTGTGAGAGCTACGCAGAAAAAGGGGTGATTTTGAAAGAGAAGAGTTAAGTAGGAGAAGGTTCAAATTTGTGAGAAGTCAAGCATTGTTAGTTGTGTAACTTCTTGTTTCTAATTTGCATTTCAAAAACCACTTTCCTCCAAATTGCAAACTACCTTATATAACGTTGATTTATTATAAGTCACTGAACTGGGATATGGAAAGTCTGTGTTCACTGGGTCCTTATGGGCACATGAAGAAAAGAATTCATCAACGTGAACAAGCTCAGTTACTGCTTGTGTGTTGGAGGGGACGAGGGGATGTGGTGGCATTTACTGAGCGCATGAGGTGCTCCACACGTGACCTGCCTGCCTCGCGGGGCCTTGGGCAAAGCGGGCAGAAGCGCAATCAGTCATTTTCAAATATTTGAGAATAGTGTGGGGTTCGGTTTCCTTAAATGCCTTAAATCCTTAAATTATGTTTCGTGAACTGAATATGGATCATTGGAAGGTACTGAGAAAAAAAAGGGGGAAGGAGGAAGGTCTAGGACCAACCTGGGCAGAGCCTAGGGAATGGGCTTCATAAAAACGTGTCTCAGAGGGGCCCTGTGCCCTGGTGGATGGAGCAATGCCTCCCTGACCAGACTAATCCAGAACAGTCCTGCCTGGAGGAAGAGTGAATGTTCACACTTGTTCTTATTTTTAAGATTCTTCATCTTTATCATGGGAGCTGCTCTACAGGTAACTCTCTTAATGCTACAGAAATTATTTATAAAAAGTTTAAAATCAATTATTATACAAGTGCAAATGCAGAGAAGAACATCAATGGAGGCTAAAGTAGTAATATGGGAATTTGTTGTTTTAAATACCTATTTTATACACATAAAAACTGTGTGTTGAGATTAAAGCAAAAATTCCCACCCGAGCAAAACCGTCAGCAACAAAACTTGTTCACAGAGCTCTTGAGGCAAAGCTCCCTTATGCATACAGAGGATAGGCAAGCAACACAGTACGATTTATTCTATCCTGGTTCTCTCAATTCTATCTTCAGTATCGTAATCAACATTTATGAGAGATGAGAGCTGGCTTGACAGGAACTGTACGTCAAAATAATTTCCTGGGCAGGGACTTTTTTTTCAGCTTTTTGTCATCTCCTCATTATGCTCTTTACCACCTACAGCAACAAAATGCTGCAGTTCAAGTATCTGAAACAGTGACTAGTGCCCCATTCTTAAGATCTCTGCAGACGACGACATGCCTGGAATGGGAATTATTGACATTCAGAAAAAAACACACAAAAACCGGCACGAGGCCCCAGGCGGTGCCGCTTACCTGCGATCTTTGTGAGCAAAGCGAGCTCTGCCTGGTAACGGTTGCCACGTCGAAGTTGCACTAAGGCTGAAAAGGGGTCACTTTATAGAAACCCCCCTCATCACCTGCCTGCAGCATGTGACTGACCTGTCAGCATGGCTGAATCTTAACCCAAAGGCCAACGTTTCAGATAACGGGGGAGAAAAATAATGATCAATGATTTTTTTTCTCTCTGCGCTGGCTTGTGTGTTTTCTGTCGCAACAATAAGCAGCCTGCCTGCCAGCAAGAGAGCTCTCCAGAACAGAGTCCTGACGTTTTAGCGACGGTGCTGCAGAACGAGGCTAGAATACCGCAATGATCAGAAACCCAGATTTCAGCTGCTTTGTTTGCTGTGCTCTCTGTTCAAAAATATTATCAACACCACCTTCCCCTGCTACCTTTGATCGGATTCGGGAGTATAAGCCTTTCAAAACACGGTATTACACTCATCAGGATATACTGGGTAAGTTTCTGAGATCCTTTCCTCGCAATTTGGGATTCAGGAATTCTCGAAAGGCTGCTATACCTGTCCGGTCTTGAGGGTCGTGGAAGAATTCACATTTCAGTAAGAAATAATTGCACTGTCCTTCTGCACGTCTGATGGGGGCACCGAGCCAACGGCACTGCCGCACGTGAAGGCATTCAGATTTGCACATGCAGACATTTTCTAAGGCTCATACAGATTGCAGAGAACTAGATTGCACTAAAATTTGTGAGCATCATCCCCCCATCCTGCAGCAGGGCCCAGCTGGGATACTCGATCCTGAATCCTACCGTCTCCCATCTGACCCTGCCAGTGACTGATCTTGAAAGTCCGTCAGGGCCTGGTACAAGCTCTATGTAAATCATCAGAGTTTTCCCTTGTTATCAGTACCGTTGGGATTGAGAAAGCAAGTTTTTCTTTCTGTGTTAGTTTTAGCACAGTTACCATCTCAAGTCTCTGTGTTACAGCTGTGCTGAGCATAACTTTAAAAAAAAAATAATTTAAACATAGCTAGCGCTTTCACTGTGGGAAAAGGCTAAACAAACAGCTGACTCTTCAGAGTGGGATGCCATACTGACATAAACACGCTGCAAAGCTGAGGTTTGCTTTCCCTAGCATGCCGCAGCTGAAACTTCAAGGATGAAGGAAAACATATGGCAGCATTCGTATGTTCAAGAAAGCAGCAAGAGTGTGAAGCAACTTCATACGCTAGGCCTAGTTATCATAGACGTTTCCGATCAGCAGTAGGGAGTTCTGTTGAAATCGGGCTGTGTTTTTCACCTAATGCTCATTGCAAGAGGGGTGTGTTTGGTTTCTGTTTTAAACAGTATCAAGGTCTTTGAAAGCGCAGTCGAATGAAGGCTGTACGCATCTCACGACACAAGGCCTCAGGACTTTTCTGACATAAACAATGTAAAACACAATCAGAAGGCCTTAGAAAGCCTCCTTTTACATTATTTTCTTTGTGTTTGTTTGCTGTGCACGACCCAATCATGTTGATTGTACAGAGATTGGAGCAGGCATTCATTTTCTGCATAATAGGAAGGAAGCAGAGATACAAGAGATTATGGAAAAAATGAAGGCTGAACTTTGGACACAGGTAAATTTAATTGCACTACTGTCATTTAAATGATGGTGATTCTTTGGACTGTTCATTGTAGCATAAAGAGAGGATACAAATCTTTGAGGTTATTGCTCTGGAGCTGCCATTAAATTCAGCCTGTGCGTTGTTCATAGATTTGGATGTGCACAGATTTCCCCTGTTCCTCATCTCAATAAAGCGTACCCTGAATTAATAACAAATTTTACATCTGTTCAGAAAATGGCCTCTAAAGCACCCAAAAGTTAACAGCTGGTAAATCTGTTCCATACACTGCTATGTAAGATTCTCAAACTGCTCTTTATATTATATCTACATGGAGTGATCACAACTGTGACCAGCTTTTAACAGTAGTCACTGTAATAATACTGTCAAATAGGCCAAAATGCATTTGGTCCTATACATTTAAATTTAACTTGTTCTAATTTTTAAAATCACAAAACTATTGGATACATAACTTTTGCTTCATCTTTATAGCATGTTAGTAGAATGCTAGCAACTATATTCAAATAATTGCTTGTTTTAAAGGCTGAAATGCACACAGAAGATATGGTGGAGAAAGCGCTTAAAGAGGCAGCAGCAAACCACAATGCATTTGTTCAAGACCTTAAACAAAAACATGGACAGGAATTAAGGGTATGAACAGGTTTGCTTTCATTATTGTGGAAATAGCCAGCATGACAATATTATCTTTTTAACAATCCAGACTTTATTTTTTATTTATTTATTTATTTTAATATTTGCACATATCCATGATCTTCATTCATCTCGGATTTGAACTTTAGTGTCAGGTGAAACGAAGAGCCTGAAAGATTTACACCAGTAGGTTTTTTTAACTTGTGCCAAATAGGATGTGACCTTCATCTACCTGGTTCTCTAGCTAATTTTCACTTTTGGGCCTCAATTCAGGCAGCCACTTAACATGATTAAGTGCATTTCCTAAGGGCAGTTAAATGTATGGGCTTAATTTTAAGTTTGTTCTAAAGCTTCTTGTACATCAAAGCTAGGCAAGCATTTAACTGATTTGCCAAACCTGTAGCCTGGATGGGGCGGTGCTGAAGGAAAAATGCCAATATAACACACATATTTCTAAATTAAGCACATCTTTAGTTTTTAATTCTATGTGTATTCAACACATGCTTTCCAAGGCTTTTTAAATATCTGAGAAAAGACTCAAAGACACCTACTAAGAGAAAGGAAGGCGACTGCATTCTGGAATGGAGCCTTCCTGCTTTCTGCACAGTTTCACGGGGCTTTTTTACCGATAGAGCATCTGAGCACCCTTCAGTGAGGCCTTAAGCAGTAAGTCTTACACTGTCATCGTCAGCCTTGCAGCCTCCTCCCAGAGCTTGAAGTACACACAGAGAATTGCTGGAGTGTTTTGCTTTGGAATTTTATTTTATACAAGTTCCTAAATAGCTATCTGTTTATACTGCCAAGCAGTCAAAGCAATGTGCTTGGCATTTCAAGAGAAAAAGCAGTTAGCTTTACAGTGGTCTTAAGTTTCTGGCAGAGCCTGTTCCGTTGTATGGAGCTGTTTTCCAAGAAAGCTCTGTCGTTTGCTGTCATAGCATCTGCTGAGGATAGTTAATAGAGCATCAATTCCTCTTGTTTAACTGTTGGAGCACTTTCCATGAGCCTATTAACTATTTCTTTAGACCCAACTGCCCGGGATTTAGACACACTATTTGTACAGATAAAATTAGCTCCAGTACCTGAGGACTAAAGAGCAGATACAAAACTCAGCGAAATTCAGCATTTTTGCCTATATAGAAAACAAGGATGACGTTCCAGGCTGTTTTGAGGTCGGAGCAGGGAGGCTAGTGCCTTGCTGCTGGACACTAAGGATGCCAAGGAGCCCCAGGTAACACAGAGCAAGGTCTGTGCTCAAGGGCCCGGTGCAGTCAGTCCATGGGACCGGTGTTGAGCAGGGGGCTGTGCACGGAGGCAACTAGGAAGCATGGTGCTAAAATTGCTGTTTTCACTACCAGAACTGGCAGCCTGCAATCACAAAGACACCAGGGCTTTTACAGGCATTTTAAAAATAGTTTCAACATTTTATTTGGAGCATATAAGGGACAGAGTGTTAATTACTGTGGATACCCCCCCACACACAAAATTCCCTGCTGGTGACATCAGTCACCTCTGTTATCTTACGATACTGAGCTGCTAACTATGTTCTGGCCTCTCTTAATAAAAGAACATAAAAAAGACACTGTAATTGCTTGCGATATATTGCTGAAGTCCTTTTTTTTACCCTTCTTGCTCAAGGAAGCGGTGAGGAAGGCGAAGGCCGAGATGCAGGAGGCCATGGCGGATGAGCAGAAGAGGGAAGTGGAAGCAGCGGAGCAGCGCATGCTGCACAGGCTCCAGCGGGCCCTCCTCGAGTGCGCCCACGACAAGATGCAAGCCGTGGCCGAGGCCAGGAGGCAGGAGCGGGAGGCGGCCTGGAGCGAGACCGCCCAGCAGCAAAGGTGCTCCCGGGGATTCCTGGGCCTTGGCTCGCAAACACCTTGCGCTAATGAAACCCGCCGGGCTCGCGCAGCGGCGTTGAGCAGGGGCTGGTCTTCCGGGAAAAGAGGGACAGACCCTTTAGAAAAACTGTTCTTGGAAATGTAAGGTGACCGGCAAGACTTCCAGGCGCCCTCTCTCACAGACTCCACATAGAATCATAGAATCACAGAATCACAGAATGCTTAAGGTTGGAAGGGACCTCTAGAGATCATCTAGTCCAACCCCCTTGCACACGCAGGGTCACCCAGAGCACATGGCACAGGACTGCGTCCAAGCGGGTTTTGAAGATCTCCAGAGAAGGAGACTCTACAACCTCTCTGGGCAGCCTGTTCCAGTGCTCTGCCACCCTCACTGTTAAAAAAGTTTTCCTTAAGTTCATGCGGAACTTTTGATGCTTCAGTTTCCGTCTGTTTCCTCTAGTTCTTTCAGTGGCCCCGTTGAAAAGAGACCAGCACCATCCTCCTCACTCCCTCCCTTGAGGTACTTATAGACACTGATCAGATCCCCTCTCAGCCTTCTCTTCTCCAGGCTGAACAGGCCCAGCCCCCTCAGTCTCTCCTCATAGGGCAGATGTTCCAGGACCCTGATCATCCTTGTAGCCCTGTTTTATTTTGTTTTGTTTTGTTTTGTTTTGTTTTGTTTTGTTTTGTTTTCTTAAGGCTGATTTACCATATTTAGCAATAAAGAACTCATGAGCTTATTGGGCCCTTCATGATATCTTTGCAAAACCTGAAGAAATGTGTTTATATGGAGAGCTAGAGGCTGTGGAAGAATCTCGTTATATACACCCTTGGTAATTAAACAGCTCGGATTTCACAATAACATCACAGCCTTCTCCCTTAAGAGTAGAACATGTTTTATTTTTGACAGCACGACTAGCAGAATAGCCCTGGTGTGCCACAGTGAAAAGATCAGCTCTTCAGGAATGTTCCTGTTTGCTGGGAGTCTTTTTAGTTAGTAAAAAAAACTAATTCTTTACATTATATTTTTTCATTCAGAAACAAGCATCATTAAAATATTATCATGGAGAAACATGTAAAGTTAGAATGTTTTGCAACTGGACACCCAGCTACGTTTTTCTGTCAGTAGCAGCCTGCTCTGCTATTCAATTTCTGTGGTCTTATAGGAAGCTCTGATTTCATGTATATTTGTAGTTGAATAAGAAAAGTTTTTACAGTAACCTAAATAGACTTGAATTGTTTTATTTATTTTTAATGTATAATTTTTGATAACAGGTGTTTCCTACAAATCTCTCTTTTTTTTTTTCTTTTGATAATAGAAAGCACTCAGACAAACTCAAAGAAGCAGGTATATTAGCTGAGGAAGTTTATCTTAAGAACATAGAGCAGTTAAAGACAGAAAAAAATAAGGAGATGAATATTGCCCTGGATATCATACAAAGGAAGAATCAGTGTGAAACTGAAAAACAGCTCAGAGAAGCAGAGTCCCTACATCATCATGAGCTGGAAAAAGTGATGATGACTCTGGATGCAGCAGAAGACCAGGTGAAGACTCTCATCCAAAAACTGGACAGAATGACAGCTTGGAAGGACAGTCTGGAAACTGAAATACAAGCAACGAGGCAAGCTTTTCAAAAGTATATTGATGCCACATTTCCTAACCTGTCTCCAGGACAAGCAGACTTTATTCTGCCACTCAGAACAACATTGCAAGAGAAAGATACCCCAAAAGAAGCAGAGGAGAATGACAAGGAATATAAGAGAGCTGGTACTCGAAGTGCAGCATTCACTGCGAAGGTAACCTAGAATTGCAAATAGGCAATACTGAAAAAATAAATGCATTTCTGTTCACTAAATTATCTCTCTGTGGTTAGAAAGAGACAGAGAAAAATAATCCCTGCTATCTTAAATAACTATATTATGCACCATGCTTAGAAACTATCCATTAATCATTATTTTACAAGTGCTAGGGCAGAGATTGGAACATACAGCACATGAAGAGGGTCCCATTCTTGAACTCGAGGAGGGTTCAGAAAATCTGTCTCACAGTGAAGTGCTCGGCCTGTGAGGACTGTTGGCTGTGCCCCTTTCCTTCTCCAGTGTGCAGTTAGACACAGGCTCTGAATGCCTCCCACTTGGGTTCTGCGGCTTGCAGAGTGGTAAGATTTTATTCAATGTCATCTTAATGAAAAACACTGTGGTGTATTCAAGTGGATTATTGCATAACTTTCGCTCTGTTTCAGAATATGGAAAACACAGAATGATTACTGACAGCCATAGTCTTAAAAGAAGTATTATTATAAAGAAGGCAAAGATAAATTTTCCATTCTCTCATCCAAATTTAAAACATCAGTGTTGCATTAACTTTTTTTTCTGATGATTTTCTGCCTTTCAGTTTTTAAATTAAATTAAATTTCTAATTGGAGCACATAAGATTTTCTGTCAGGGTTCTCCAAATTTCCAGAGTGCTGTGGATATTTTACACTATCGACAGTTATTAAGCAGTGTATATTTATGCATGTGAAATCTTCTACTATTAAAAATAAGATTCAACAATACAGACTAGACAGAAAAATAGGTTTGTCTACAGAGGGGAAAGAGACTTCTGTCGAGTCCCTATTTCTACCCTGATACGTACAATCTGCTGCTTGAATGTTGAGCTGTCTTTGAGAAATAATTGTAGGACCATATGTAGTATTTGTGGAATAGGAAACAGGGCATCAGCTGTTCCCTCACAGGATTTCCTATTCAGTGTCTGGATTCATTTTGTCTGGAAACAAGGACTGAGTATTTCGTGATCGAATCTAGATTTCTGCAGATCCTTCCAGTCTCTCCTGCAAGGCTGCTGGGTGCCGTCCTGGCCTGGCACTGGCTCTGCAGCTCCTGCTCTGCGGTGCCAAGGGTCTCCCCGCAGTGAGGGCAGAGCATCTCGGCTCACTGCTCCTGCTCGCTGGCTGCAGGATACGGCTGAGCCACAACTGCTGAGCAAAGGGGGTTTGGCCATTTCTTTGCTTCAAGCAAGATCTTTTGGGTTCTCAGACACTGAATAGCTGCTCCTTCCCCAGGTCCATTTTTGAAAGCGAGAGGTACGTGTTTGAAAGCACATCTTGTTTGAGGGACACCACCTAGGCAAAGAGCACTTGCCTGGGGGACAGCTCAGGTGTATCTGTTCACACGCGCCTGCAGCCCGGGCTGCTTCAGACTGTTCTCTACCAGCAGTACTGGACCTGAGATGCAGCCTGCCTAAATGTCTGATTTGCCTTCACTGTGTATTTTTTAAAATTCTTTTTCAAAGCGTTTTGCTGAATATTCTCTAAAGCTTTGTATTTTATTTGTTACTTGTTAATCTGAAAACACTGTATAGCATTCAGAGTATGAGCTCGGGGGTTCAAAGGAGCTTGTCTTTCCCTTTCTGTAGTCGAGTACGTTAAAGAAAGCTCTCTGCATTCATCTTGTTTAGAGGAACTTTTAAAAGCATAGTTGCTGCAGTCTGTTTTCCTCAGGCTTGAAAAAGAAATCCAGAAAACAAAAAGTGAAAACCATCTCACAGAGCTCCATCACTCTATGAAACGAAGAACTGAAGACAAATGAAGTAACAGATTTCTTGTAGAACAGTTTAATTTATATAGAATGTTTCAAGCAGATGTTTGCCATGCTCTGGCACTATTTCTAACGTAAGTGTCTGCAAAAGCTTAACCTCACTAAACTGTAGAAGCTTCTTTTGCACAGCTAATGATCTGTGCTCATTGCCCTTCTTATAATTCAAATGAAAAGAATCTGAACTTTATTTTCACACTTATCTAATCAAATGCATAAGCTGCACAAGCCCAAGATAAAACTCCTGCTTATGCCCTAAAGTTCTGTGGTCTAAAACATTCATAAACTCCCTAAAACTATTAAAAAAAAAAAAACCCTTTACATGTGTGTTAGGCATAAAGGTCGTTGGGAACTACACCGACAAAATACTGGAACTAAAGTACTAGCAGCTGCATCCTGTAATATGGAAAGCTGCCGAGCGCTCCCAGTTGGATTACGGGATAAAGTGTTCACCTCCACGCGCATGGAGCAATGCGGATGCACCCTGGCTGAGGGGGCCCCCAAGAGCCCCCCTGGAGAACGGGCAGAACGGGGCACTTCTGGATTGCACAAGACACTATGGGATGTTTCAGGGAGGAAGCAAAGGTGGGGAAAGGCAGAAATCGCAGTGGGTTGGGGAGGAACAACAGGGGAAAATTGGATGGATGACGGACCTGGGGGTTGGCAACTGGGGGGATGAGTTGTAAGTCCGGACCAGCTACATTTTATATGTATATTCCACTGATGGGCTTTCATCCTGATCAACCAGAGAGAAGAACAGGATGAGCACAGGATGGTGCTGTGTCTTCATAAGTGCTGTTTCAGTCTGTGATGATCTATATGGCTGGCTTCGTGCATATATATATATATGTAGTCTGTGTGTGTGTGTGTGTCTATTGGGAATATATGCCGGCGGGCATGGGCCTGGCGCTGCAGCAGGCTTGCCTCAGGTGGGCTGTGGGAGTTACTAACTCCTAACACTCAGTCCAAACACGTATCCTGCAACTTGCATGTCAGAGAACCAAGCTGAGGATGAAGCGCTTCAACCGCTCATCAGCAAGCATTTCATGCCCTCTTATAACCGTAGAAAAGTGGAGTTTTTGTTCTTTTCCAGTAGGAAGGGTAGAAGGTAGTCATCACAAACCTGCAAAGCCTTGCTGTTCGTGTTTCCTTGCCTGTCCTGTAGGGTAAGGCCACCTTTTACCTGGGGTTCAATGGATGGGTAGATGCCTCGGGGTCTGCTCTTGGGGCACACTGGGAGGCACGTGGCATGGGGTTGGGATGCAGGGCCCACTCTGGGGAGGCTTCACTCCTTGAGGTACACACAGCATTTAGCAATTTGTAGGACAGTTGTGTCGCTACTCGTTGCCCTTTGGGAAAGGCCATTTTTCTTCTGTTTGCTGCTTCCAAGCATATCCATAAGTAGGTAGCTTTGCGGTATAAGTAGATAGACAAGGGAGCAAGCAGCAGTGTCACATTTGGGCCTGGAGAACCATTTACCATGAGCACTGTTTATTTTAAGGAATTATGTTAGAAAGTAAAGCATCTAGCTAAGCCTGGTGTTTTTTTTTTTGTTTGTTTCCATACTAGTTGTACTCACTGCACAGTATTAACCATGGCCCTAAGTGAACAAAAATAAAACTTTGTCATACCCTATATGTAGGTTTCTGCATGTCAGATGCTTAATTGCAATGAAATCTGTGAGTGCATTAGCTGTTGGTGACTAATAAAAATTGGGACTTCACACATACAAGTAGTCCTTTCATCACATGGAGCAGAGACAACGTGTTTGTTGGCCTGATTTTGCTTCTGCTTGCGAACGATGACTGCTTGAAGTACCCTGCCCACCTCACTTGAATGCTGCATCAGAGCATGAATGAGGAATGTCCGTTTGGAAGATGCAAATGAAGAACCGTTCAGATAACATCACAGAATCATAGAATGCTCAAGGTTGGAAGGGACCTCTAGAGGTCATCTAGTCCAACCCCCCTGCACACGCAGGGTCACCTAGAGCACGTGGCACAGGACTGCGTCCAAGCAGGTTTTGAAGATCTCCAGACAAGGAGACTCCACAACCTCTCTGGGCAGCCTGTTCCAGCGCTCTGTCACCCTCATTGTCAAGAAATTTTTCCTCAAGTTCCTGTGGAACTTTTGGTGCTTTAGTTTGCGGCCATTACCTCTAGTTCTGTCAGTGGCCACCAGTGAAAAGAGGCCAGCACCATCCTCCTCACCCCCTCCCTTGAGGACACTGATGAGATCCCCTCTCAGCCTTCTCTTCTCCAGGCTGAACAGAGCGCCTCTCTGGACAGGAGGGTATCGGTGATGCCTGAGTGTATGAAACGAAGCCGCGGGAAGCTGTAATGCTCTACCGGAGAACGCAGGAAGCAGGTTATCTCTATCAGGCATTGAGGACACTCTTAAAATTACCAGAATTTTTGTGTCTCAGGAACAGTGAAACCTTCTGTTGAAGAAAAAGCTACAAAAGACTGAAAAGTGGTTTGTTTAATTACTGTGGCTGAGCAGCTGAGTTAATGGGGAGCTGCAGCATGTGGCTGGTAAGTAGCTAATTAATAAACTAGGGACATCTTGCTGGCTACTGCCTCAAAGGAAGGGATCTGTAGTGTCTTAAGAGGAGGAGAAGCAGATTGCCAGATGAGCGACAGTTCAGTGTCGTGTTTGCTGATAGTGAAAACATGGTGGAGTAAGGAAATATGAGTGACTAATAATAAACTGCATCAAGTGACTGGTGGGGGATGCAGATGCTGGTACAACTAGTATTAACAGTATTAATGTTAGTAATGTTGTCTAGCACATAAGTTACACGTGTGTTCTTGGAATATCTAGGAGAGGGTTTTGTCTGAGGAAGTAGCAAGAGTGTCCGGGGGAGGGACAAGTCGAGGCCAGCAAGGTCCCCAAGGGCCAGCAATACTGATAAAAACATACTAATCAGTGAAGAAACCCATGTCTTCTCCAGGGAAGACGCTAGGACTGGAAGGTGACACCTTCTAGCGTTACCTTACAATTACTTTATCTTTCTTTGCTCCAGTGAGATAAGCAAGAGTTAGACAAGCAGCTGAAATAGCAAACGCTAACAAAGTGATTCCAAGTAGAAAGGTAAATAAAAGAGCTGTATCCCAGCTATGACATGGCGTGTCCAAATCTTGAGTCTTTTGTAGCTGAACATGGATAGTTTTCTCCTGATCTTTCCTAAGCCTGTCTCTAGCCTGTCTTTGTTTTCGCTTCTCTTAAAGGTATGACTGCCTTGTGCTTCTTGCCTAGTTGTGACTACGTTTCATAATCTTGAACTTATCCAATATACAGTTGTAGCACTTTGTTAGATTTGTCCTAAAACTTCAACTTCTTGGCTGTCTGGAGAAAAATCCTATCCATCAAGGTGTCTCAGCACCACAGTTTTCCGTTATTTCTTCCTTAGGATTATACACTTCCCTCCTCTTACAAATTTTTCAAAAGGCATATATGCTTTTTGTTTGCTCATCTGAAAATTCAAACCACTTTGAAAGGGAATATTGCTGCCCAAAGTTCAGCTCCACTTCATTCTGGCCTCTCTTCCTGTAACTCAGACTACTAATATGACATTAGCCACGTGGCTCTGGGCACTGCTGCTGCTTGCCACAGAAGATGCTGCCCCTTTCCTGTGCAGGTATGGGATTCCACGGTGGTTCCTGATGGTTGTTTTTTGTTTGTTTATTTTTCGCTCTCTGCATGTACTGGAAATAGTAGTTTTGAAAAAGAGTGGTCCAACTCTGAGGCTAGCATCTCACATACCTTAGCTCTTTATCTAAAATGTTAGCCAACTTTGCACCCTTGTAAGTATCTGATAGCCTCCTAAGTGGAATGTTAATCCTAATTTATACCCAGCACCAAAAGGTAAAGGTACCAAAGCTCTTCCCTTAAGTTCTGCCTCCTCACTGCCAAATAGTTGCTCTTCCTGGCTTCAGTTCACTGTTGTAACGATCGAGCTACCAGGAGGTCTCTTGTTAGCTTAAGGAGGTCAGTTAAAAGGTGTCCCTA
>NW_010587169.1:163998-191157 GCF_000705375.1 Tinamus guttatus | reverse complement strand
TTCCATGGAAAATGAATTCAAATAAAGGGTACTTAGATAGTGCGAGTAATGTACTATCTGTGAATAAATGCATTGCTGCTTGCTTGTAAGCATGCAGTTGTCTGAATGCGAGTGAAATCAATCTTGTTTTAATCAAATTTGCCTATGGAATACAATACACAAGAAATGAGCCCTGTAGGGGTTTTTTTTTTGAGGATGAGGAAGGTATAATACCTAAAAGGTATTATAAAAGGAAATCATAATGCTATTTTGAGTCTTTGCACTGGTTTATCATTAAGTAAAAACCAAGCCATGACACAGGGTTTTGAGAAACTTCACTCTCAAAGCCAATATTCTCTCAAATCCTTTTTAGCTTGTTAAAAAAAAAAAAAAAAAAAAAAAAAGGTAGAGCTTTACCCTTGGGGCACTGACTCACAACATATTTAAGGTGTTTTATGGCTGAGATACTTTACAGTCTTTATAGTAACACAGGGAGGTGCAGACTCATGCATTGGAAATGAATAATCTGTACAGTTTAACTATTCCTTCAGCAGAGAAAGTATGAAAAATCTGTTGTAGAAACGTGTAAAGGTTCTTGCCAAGATATAGCAGGAGATGTCATAGATGAACATGCACCAAGTCATCTGAAGATTGGCAGTCCTTGAAAAAGGAAAATGTAACTTTAATAGTGCTTTATGAAGACTTGATGGCAAATGCTTGAGGAAAGCTTCAGAAAATCTCTGAGGCCTGAAAACTCACTAACTTAAAACAAGAGAAGAGCGCACACATCTAAAGCATGTCAGGGTGCTGACCTGTGCATGAAAACTTCAGCAGCCCTTTCCCAACACTGATAAATCTGCTGTCTCAACGCTAGCCAAGTCAGCACAGAAACTCTGGCCTCGCTGCGCTTCAAGGGATTGCAGGGCTAAAAGTGAGCGTTTCGGATGGAGTCATAGGGTGGATATCTCTTATTTTCTTTTCACTGGTAAGAAAGGAGGGTTTGCTCATTAAAAATGTAAAATTAGTGTAGGCTGGGAGCTGCCTGTTGAAAGCAGATGTTCCTCTTCACTTTCTGAATCAGATAAGAAATGCAGCCCCTTCCCTGCTGGGAGATCACCATTATTGTGAAATAAGGCCATGGTTTCACAACATAAAGTGTCTCTGGTGAAGCTGAACTGAAGTTTTGTCTTCCCCACCCTCTTCCTTCACACTGGGCCAGCTCTTTGCTGCCGTGCTGTGAACTGAACAGGGGACTTGGTTCTGCTTTAAAAGAGAGGAGTTGACACGACACAAGTATATGAAGACCCCTTATGAAACGGGACCTTTGCTCTTGTATCAACAGAGATGATGGCAAGTTGAACGTGTTATCGTCAATCACACCTGGAATGCAGGGGAGACGCTGGCCCCTGCTGCACTGTTTGCACTGAGCTCTTCCTAAAAACTCCCTCCTACCCATGATTGACTTCATTTTTTACAAAACTTGCTTCTCAGCTAGACACTAGAAGTCACACTGCTCATCACTTGTGAGTAATGGGTTGAGCCTAGATGTAAAGTCACCTACCTGAGGAATGTGTCTTTAAAGGACAACCACCAAATTCCACAAAAGAAAATAAAGCAAACTGTAAATGTGTTTGGCTCCTGACTTTGATCTATAAACATGCTGAACCCAAACATTGCATCCTTGTGCTGACAAATGAGAACCAGAAACTGAAGATGACAGACTCCATCATTGTGGCAGGAAAAAGTACGTTATTCAAAGAAATGAAAAATAGCCGTCTATCCCATTCCTCGGTGAATTCAATCAGTCTCAAAAAGCAACTCTTAAGCCATTATTCTTATAGCCTGCTTTTATTAGTTACCCGTTCCATTCAGGGGCTGATTAAATATAAATAGCAATTTGTCTATAGATAATTGAGAATGGAAACTGAGTAATAATCAAGGATACACTTGCCTTCAGTATCATCAATCTCGTTTGTTAAAGAGATATCACTCTATACAAAACCTACGGGCCTCTCTGGACAGAGACATGGTTTGAATACTCTGCCTGCTGATGAGAAGAAGATAATCTGCATCTTGAACTGGACCAATACTCTCTTCTTCTGGTGCAAAGTATGTTAGATGAAAGTGGTAGCTGAGTCAAGGATCTAAACCTGTGCTTTGATCTCACACAGCATGTGAAAGCATGAAAAATGCTGTCATGTTCATTTCGGATCAGTAAACTGAACTTGTAACTGAAAGCTCAGAATTACTAATGTACCTTCCAAGGGAAATTTCTGATGCCCTTAATGCCCTCTTCAATGCTCTCTGCTGCAAAAACGGGATGTTTTGGCAGGCTGTTAAGAGAGTTCATGGCTGACTGTGCTGAGAACCTTAAAATGTTATAGAAATGCCACCACCTGGTATGTCACATGAGAGGCACACACTGTAATTACTGGCAACATTATTATGGGCAAATTAGATATACAAGTATGTGATGGAGACCTTCACCTGTGGCTGTGCTGTGCAGACAGGCCCACGCTCTCCCTGCCTGCCAGCCCTGACCTGAACCCCTGGAGCCTCCTCCGAGCGCTTTCTCTGGGGGCAATGAAAGCTGGGGTGATGTGGGACTGCTTTGAACTTCATCCCTCAGAGTGTTCCTGGAAAGCGGTCGAAACAACGGGCAAAACTCTCTTTCATTCAATTCAGCAGGGAAATAACCTGAGATTCCCTATGCACACCAGCAGAACGCATTAAGGATAAGCCCCAAAACTCTGTAGCTTTAAATTCAAGGTTAAGATGCTGGAGCGTACACTGTTCAAAGACCCTCCCGAACAAAAGGCTTCTAACACTGCACAATTCTGAAAGCCTCAGGTTTGCCCCTTCCTGTGCCTGCTCTCTCTGTTGAGCGACTTGTTAGTGGTTCCTGAAAGTCTGGAGGATGAATGAAAAAGAAGACGTTGAAAGACTGCTTTAAAGACCTCAGCTCATCTGTGAAGTGAGTTATATGGGTTCAACTCTATAGGCAGTTTACGCAGTTTCTAAAGTCTTTGCATTTGCACCTCCCTTTTTTTTTTTTAGTAATATCTATTTTTCATTTTAGAAAACATTTTTTTTCCTCTAGTAAAAAAAAAAAAAGATGTTTTTTGTTACTGTCATCCAGAACATCTAATCAATATGCATCTTATTTTAATTGCCTTTCACTTAGGATGAAAAGATTTGAAATTCTGCAAATTACTGACCTGTTCTCACCTAAGTATCAGTGCAGGAAGTAGATTGGAGAATCTGAGAGGTGCTTTTACTCCTTAAACCCCAGGGGAAGAGCAAGAATAATTACAGCCCCACAGGAAAATTGGCAATTGCTACTTAGTGGTGGCTTTTCCTGAATTTCAGTGCATTCCTGTCAGACTCTTTTTCCCCTCAAGCACCAAATGTTTTGGTGAATCCCATGTGCGGCATTAAGGAGCATCTGAGCCTAAACATGCTCTGCATTGGCCCTGCAGCCAATGCTCAGCAGTGCTGCTGCAGATCTCCTGCCAGGCTTCTTAGCACTAGTGCTCTTATAGCACCTTCTAGTGACTTATCTTTTTAGCAGTGGAAATCGTGCTTCCCGAGTCAATCTTGAAAGTTTGCCAGTCATCTAAATGTGCTGGCAAAGCTGGATGTCACCTGGTTTCAGTGTGACGTTCCACTGGGGCTGGCAAAGCTCTTCACCTTTCCCCTTTCCCTGCAAGGTGTCTGGATCAATCATCTGGTGTGTGTGGACCAGAGAAGTCGTGAGCTGAGACTGCTGAAAGGACTGGCAACAGTTTAAGAGCCACCCTATTTGATGTACACTTGAGGCAGGAACTTCTTGAACGGCATTTGGCAGCAGTTTCTTTATCCATTCCCTTAGAAGGGACAGTCTGGCATGTCAGAGTGTGTCCATGCACGCACAGCAGAGGGGAGAAGCCAAATACTACTTAGAACTATTTCAGTGGCTTTGACTAGTTGGCTAAAGTCAAGCGAAAACAGCACCAGTACAGAGGAGAAAGGTCAAAGCTGGCAATCTAGCATCTTTGAGGAGTAACAAATTCATCCTTTAGCTTTATTCTCCTCCCAACTGAATATGTTGCCCATTTCTCTTACCTTTTACATTTTCCTCTTCCTTTCCCTGATTCAAATGATGTAGGTTTTCACTCAACTACTGCAAGTACTGATAAGAGGAAAACATCTCTTTGCTATCCATCGTTAGCTGGACCAAAGGATTCAGGGGCCGAGGACTGAAAGAGCTTTTGCCTTCCTGCTCTGATCAGAAGCTGCTAGGGTGCTAGAATATTTTTATCTATCAGAAATAGGAGACGTGGTGCAGCATCAAAGCAGGAGGCAATTTCATGCCTGCTCTGAGCACAATAACATTGCTGTCTGGTATTGTGTAAATGTTTGATCTGTTCTTCATATTTTAAGGTGTGGTGTTGGCAGCCTCTACCTGGCTTGGACATAGACATTACTGCTAGATATGTGATATGCCTGTTGATATATGTGCATTAACTCAAGCCTTTGGTTAAGTTTCATGCTATAGGTGTTTTCCAGAACTTCTAGAAGAATTCTGATTGTAGAGAGGATTCAGATTTTAGCAGGCTGCAAACTCATATAAGTACCCTTGATATTATATATTTGTTTTCCCATTTAGATGTCCATTATCTAGAGTGTCATGAAGCTTTCAGGGCAAGTGAGAGGCCAAAGTAATGGCCAGTGATCCTTCAGAAAGACATGCTAGCAGAGGTACTTCTGAGAGCTTCAGAGCCTCACCATTCAGGGTTACCCACATAACTTAGAAATAAGGAACCTCTGATGCTAGTGAGAGATTTCTTCCTTGAGGAGAAAGAACAAAAAGAAAAGTAGGATATTCTCTTTTTTGCCAAGCAGTACAGCTCGATGGAAAAACAAAAAGCCTTCTGAAGTGAAGAACCCCATCAAGTAAAGCCATCAGGCTTAGGACTGACATGAAAAGCCTTGCTTTGCCCAAAGTGTCCATTTTTAGAAATACATAAATTACTACTTTTTGATAGCACAGGCCAAATTTCAAGCCTGAGTTCTATGCGCTTGGTGCTATGCGCTTGTGCTGACACTGAACGTTTATTGAATTTCAAATCTCAACCCAAAGGCTACTTTCTTTTTTAATTGATCCTTTCCCTAATTGAGCTTTGCAAAGAAGCTGTGAGACCTGAAGTTGCACACTTACATTTAAATCCTAAAGTGTCTCCAGGCTGTAGCTTCCAACAAATGGGCAGATAAAATCTCTGGACCTTCTCCCTTCTCAGCCTGCTGTACGCAAGTTTCTCTTCTCCGCCAGCACAGTTAAAAAAAGGAAAACACAGATGACTTCTAGTCTTTCAAATGCTCTAAAGCAAGACTTGCACAATTGAAGAAGTTGATGATTGGGAGGCTAAAGGAATTTAAGATAACATCACCAGTCCGGGATGCTGTTCAGCAGCAGTTTCTGATACTCTATCACTTTTCTCTTTTCTTCTTTTGTGGGAGAGGCTGTTGAAATGACTGATCTTAGCATTTCACAAGAACGTGGTCCCCTCTAAGAAGAGTACTAACATTTCTGGGTTTGTATTGGCTATACAGACATGAGGACAGCTAGTCAACCCATGAAAATACCACTGTGTATTTCTGACCAAACTGCAGCTCTTTTAACTTACAGCAAGTAGTTTCACTGCTGAGTCCCAGGACTGACTTGCAGCTGTTTGTTCGATGGGTTCTTTTGAGTGATGATTAATGTAGAAAGCTCTTGATCTGCGTTATTTTTACTAATGCATTTGACTGAAGTGCTAATGTAAATGGTGTTCAGGAGCCGTAGGTAGTGCTTCACCCCGATACAGCCGAAGAATGCATCTTTTTCCTGGAGTTTCCAGTTGAGGCACTTAGCGACTTAGCACTTTTACCCTCTAATCGTGGCGACGACTGTCAGTTTTCCAGAGCTCTGCATGGTGTGTGAGAGCAAACCAAGCCCCTTGCTTTGGCCACACGCTCCACGGGCTGGTAGTGCCAATCTGATGCAGTGAGAAGTGGCAGGAGACCTGGACATTTATTTAGTGCCGCAAAACGGTGGAGCTGAAAGACGAAAATAAGGGGAGTCTAATGTTCCTCAAGAATATTTTAATAGGAAGGACCTTAATGATACCTTGAATAATCACTGCAGGTGTCACCTGGGATTCTGCTACATGCAATGGTGTCTACGTTTTGCAAATAGTAACAATCAGATATAGGGAGTGCAGAGCCTTTGAAGATTGTTGCCTATTGCAAACCCAGGAATCCTGAGCACCAGGTTTGTTAGAGGTAGATGCCACAGACATACCACTAGAGGGAAGATTTTGTCCATATTTCACCTTGGTACAAAACACATAGTGAGGATGCACTTGGAGGATTCCTGAGGAAGGACAAGGAAGGGTCTTTAATTCCAGTCGCAAGAGCAAGGCATGAGCTCTGTCTCCACTCCCAGAAGCTGTGCTTGAGCCCGGCATTAACACAAACTCCAGGGGATGAATCTAGATGTTTTGGTTATTAAACCGTGTTCTGCAAACTAATCTGTAGCTTACCAAAAGTTAAATGAATTTTTGTGGTCTAATAGAGACCCTAACTTCCTTTTCCCCTCAAAACCAGGATTTTCTTTGGGAAGGGTGTGAGCAGCTATGTTTTGCATTGTTCTTGAGCAAGAAAACTGCTGGCAGTTTGTAACTTTTCAATTCTAGTGCCATTTGAGATACTGTTCGCTGCTACCCAGATCCCTAGAATCTAAGTCCCCAGCAAGTTAAGCTGCAGACACCCCTCTGACTTTCCTGCTGCCAGCCCAGGAGTGTGCAGGTTGGAAGTACTAGAGGAGAAGAATGAAGCAGCCATTCTCAGATCACACAAGCAAAAATATAGGGTCTCCTTCTGGTACACGTGTGAAAAGGTCTTTTTAACACGTGCGAAAGGGATGCAGCCACTTTATGATCGAGTCACTCACAATCCCAATTCTCTGCATTTTGTCTTCCAAATCCTGTGCTCTTTGGATTGCAGGTGCTCTCCCCTAAGTGTCTTGCTCAACTTAGAAGTATTGATTTTTCAAAAGCGGGAATGCGGAAGACGTATGAAAAAGTCCCATTCGCTGTGGCGTTAGGGTTGAACCCAAGATCTGGGACGGTCTCTGTGGGCTTGTTTGTGTTCCTGCCTCCTAATCTTCCCGAAGCGGCTCCCGCGGGTGGTGCTGGGCTTCCCCGCACCGTGCAAGGCACACACGGGCTTGTTTGTGATCCCGCCACGGGCTGTCAGAGAGCAAGACATTACCCAAGCTTTACAGTCAGGAGTAAGTGACTTGTCTGAGGTCACGCAGGAAAAATGTCGGTTTTGGCTCCCATCATGATTCTAAGCAGGTTGCGCTGCATCTGGGCGTTTAAAATGAGGGGGAAAAATCAGTCATTTGAAAACTGGTGTATGCCGTCAGCTCAGATTCCTGCGTGCCACATACCATTAATGGTCACTTGATTGCCTTTTGGGATCATGGCTTTTAAATTGCATCGGCCGCTGTTACCTTTTCCTGTATCTGCCACGGGAAAGCTCAAGTTAAGTGAGTATTGACAGAGCTGGGCAGACCTTGGGGCCCCGTGTGCACAGCCTGATCCATTTTGAGAGAGATTTCTCATATATATAAAATATGTGTGTGTATCGTGTACATGTGTACATATATATCTGCATGTCTGTATATAAATACAAATATACATATTAGTAAATCATAAATCTGTGCCTGCCACTCTTCTCACCTCCTGCACTCAAAATCTCTTTTGGCAAGTATGTATATATGTGTTGTGTATACATATAGAGAGAGCATGTGTTTTGTATATACATATAAAGATTTTGCATGTACAGATATATGTTCATATATATTTTTGCATATATACCAATATTTCTATATGCTTTTTCTATATATACACACACCTATCCCCTTATGTTTTGCATATACATATACTTATGCATATACACATAATGTATATTTATATATACATATGTATTTTCAGGTATGCATATATATCCATTCATTGCGTGCCTGTGTTTCTACAGCAGTGTGCATATGATATGCACAACAGTATATGTTGTGTGTATGTATACATATATATGAATTCATTGGGTGCATGTGTTTATACACTTGTGTGTATATGCACATATATGTTTTGTATATATACACGTTTTGCATACAGAGAAGCATCCAAATATGTATGTGTGTGTATGGGAGTATATACATATATGTGTGTGTGTGTCTATGTATATACACATACCTAGCGCCACATGCAGGCGCATGCGCACACGCACGTTTCTCATGCTCACGTGCACACGCGGCACGGCCGCTCCCGGGGGCGAGCGCAGAGACAGGGACGTATCCGGCGAAGAGCCCCAGGGGTGCTCGGGGACTCAGGTGCTCTCTCGCCTGAACAGGGAGGCCATGGGGCTTCCGTGCTTGAAGATGCGCCAAGCCGCCTGGACACGGCCCTGGGTAACCTGTGCTATCTGGTGCTGCTCGAGGTCTTGGATTCAGCTATCTCCAGAGGTTCATTTCAATCCAAAATAAACAGTGATTTCGTGGTTCTGGTCCATGCCCGTGTTGTGTCCAGCAGGTGTCTGTGGGAATGAAAGCCTCATGTTGGCTTTCAGGTATGTTTGGAAATAGCAGTTTGTTCCTACAGAGCTGCCTGACTTTGCTATTCACCTCTTGTCAGTAGCTGAATTAATCTTAATCACTTCATAATAAATAATCCATCTGTCAAACAAAGACTACCTAGACTGATATTCTTCTAATCTGCTTTCATTTTTCTTCCTGTTGACCTTGTTTTGCATTAAGTTCTATTACTACCAAATACTCATGTCGACTGTTGTCCATCCTGCCATAAATCATCTCTGCCACCGCTAGGCAAGTGGTTTGTAGAAATGTGAAAGCCTGAGAGGCTTTGCAGAAAATACGTACTGCTGCTGCTGACAGCAAATAGTACACTGGGGAAAAGAAACACTGAAAGACAAATCTGAAATACATGATGGTGAATCTCAAGCCTGTCATTGTCTTGCTTATTCAGGATGTCTTCCTACCAAACTGAAAATGTCATAAGGAAAATCATTCGTGAAATAGGACAAGAATGTGCCAGCAAAGGACAAACTGTTTCTGAAACCTTGGTAGCTTTCATGGTAAGATGAAATATTTCATTTTTTTTTATTCATTTACTTATTTTTTTTCTAATGCTCAAATTCTCTTATGGTTGATAAGATATTAACAAATACATATATTTTAATAAGAGAGCATGTGGATCAGAATCTTCAAACCTGGGAGCTTTTGGTTTGGCATCCAAACCTGTCTCTAAGACTTTCATGGTGTAAAGACTAATTTTACACAGTGTGAGTAGTTCCCCTGCAGTCAGTAGTCGGAGTGAATGATGTTAAGCAAAGACATAAGTCATTCTTTTGGTGTTAAAAATAATAAACTTCAAATGTCAGGCTCGTGTCACGGTGCCACAGTTGGATTGGCTGCAGCTGAGGCTTTTGAGAGCAACTTGAACTTCGAAATAATCTCTGTTTCTGATGGCACAGGTTGAGAAGTTTTAAAGGGACATTCATTGATATTCGATATGCTGCCTTAAAAACCTAAGGAAATACCTTATCCCTCTGAATTGCTGAATGGGACTATAAGACACTGGAAAGACTGTGGGTCTTGAGCCCTCAGAATTGCTTAAACCCTGAGAGTTGTCTTCTCTCATTTTTCTTCTATAGGCTGATAAACCTTTTTTTTTTTCTTTATTTAGAAAAGAAGGCAATCTCAGTGTTGTCATTGATAGGCAACTGTATGTGTGCTAAAAAATTCTGCACTTGGCATCTGTACAGCAAAGCATTGCAGCATTGCAACAAAGTACAGTAGCATTGCAGAATATAACCTAAATACATCTGCAAAACTTGATGTGTAGGAGGGTGACACTTCTTTTTTTGGGATGTCATGAATGGAATTGATAAGCTTCTGGTAATATTTTATAGGAGTGTAAATGTTGCACAGCAGTGTTGTTAGTCTGTCTTTTATGTTTTCTTCCTAGATGAAGATGACACTGTGGTTTTAAAAAAAAAATACCCTAGGCTCAAAAGTAGTATCAGTTAAGTACAAAAAGTCTTATGAATGAAAACTTCCTCACATGGCTGGCAAAATACTCCCAAGTATGCAAATATTTCTTTGTATGCAAAAATACTATGAATTTTTTACCCAAATAGTGGTTGTTATTATTATTATTAATATGTGTGTAACAGTGGTGCAAACAGCATCAACCTAGAAGTGTGTGAACAAACCTGATTTTTTTTTATAATTTTTTTCCAGGAAAATATTTTTTCTAAGTAACTTTTAAAGGAGCTGTATTGAAATATTTTTCTGCAGTATTTGGGGCCCAAGTTAGATTTTTTTTTTCCCACTTATGTCAGAGAACTGAAATTAAAACTGGCAGCGCATGAAATGCAGCTATTGAAATATTTTTCTGCAGTATTTGGAGCCCAAGTTAGATTTTTTTTTCCCACTTACGTCAGAGAATTGAAATTGAAACTGGCAGCGCATGAAATGCAGTAACTTTGTTTCATCATCAAAGATTGCCATGGAAAAAAGAATAGTAAAGATAATATTTGCTTTCAAAAATTTAATCAAGTAATTATTTGCACAGATGAATAACCTAAAGTAAGGTACTAATCTTCCAGATGGAAAAAATGTGACTTTACACTCTCTCTCTTAAACCGTAGCTCTGTCACAGTTACTTTTGTTCAATAAATGTATAAAGAAGTTCGTATTCATTGCACTCTCCAGCTGTTGGACCCAATCATTGTAAACTGTTGTTCCTACAAACCTATTCGCTCTGTCAGAAAACCTCATGAATATGTGTCACCCTGGCTTACAATAAAAAAGAAGGATTACAGGATAGGAGCTGTTTATAATTCACAAGGGTAACAAAAGTAAAGATGGCAAGAATTAGTTTTAATTGTTTCTTTTTTAAGCTAAAGAAATATTGTCTGCATCTGAGAATTTTTAGGAAGAAAAAAAGGTTAGTCCCATACAGTGTATGTTGAGATATAAACTAATAGCTTTCTTTTGGCAATCTCTAGGTGAAAGCTGTTGTTCTAGATCCAAAAAATGACTTCAATGTGGATCGAATCCTTACAAAACCCGATGTGCAAAATCTCATCCAGGTAATTCTGACGTGATGTTGAATTATCTGTCAGTACTTAGCTAAGACTATAGCATTATTTGCTACCTATTCCTGAGCCTAGAATAACATTTGTGATATGCGCATTTTTCAAGTCCCTGAAGATACCGTATTCTCATGGTTCTGTCGCTAAAGACTGGAGTGACTGTTCCTTCCTGGTGGTAACGCTTTACCCTTTGTAATATTCCCTGCATGGTGGGAGGATGGACAGAAGGGGGCTCTCTTACTGCTGTGAAACCTGGGTCACGGTTATTGACAGGTCAGAAGTTTCCCCAGTGATTTAAAATAATTCATTTATTCTGCCTCTCTTCTTAGCTCTGCGTTGCCAGACTGCTTGACACAACAAACCCATCCCTGGACACGATTAAGATGCAAGTGTACTTTTATATGAATTATGCAAAACGAGGTAATTTCAATACAAATATATTATTTAGCAGAATAAACTGATTCTGAGCTCAGCATTTAATATCTTTCTGCAGGGAGAATAATGATTCCTGTTAAATAACTGCTGGCGGTAAAGCAAATATAAATCCCTGGCTAGGGATTCAAAGATTTTAGTATTAATCACATTACATATTGTCAAAGCCAAGTATGGTGGTTTGGCCTGGCCAATGGTAACCTCACACAGGCTCAAAACAGTGAAGTGGACTGAGTTCAGGAAGCTCAGTAACAATCTGAGGCTCCGGGCAATGTTCAGGTTTAACTTCAGGGTGTGGGGCATACTCTGTGTCTGTTAGGTCCTGCTGTAGTCAGTGGAGTCCAGAGAGTCAGAGCTGATGGCTAAGTAGTTCTCTGGGCTCTACTGACTGCTGTTAATTTTGCCAGTTATGCTCATTGTAAACTCTACTGCTGTAAATTATGATGGCCTGGTTCCTTGGACATCTAGTTCACATATCTGTGTTTCAGAAACCTTGAGCAGGCTGTCTGACTCTGGAGATGCATTTTTCCCTTTGTGCGCCCCAAATTGCAGTGAATTTAAGTAGCCCTTTCTTATGGTTCTTCTTTCCTAGCTGAATTCCTCAGTGAGCAGCATCGTATTCTGGAGGGAAGGCTGGCCCCTCTGGTCAGAGAGATCACAGATAGCCGTCCTCGTGTGAAAGAAGAAATGGAGAGTGTGTATCGAGGCATCGTCAGCTACGTGCTGCTGCGCTCTGGCCTTGGCTCCCCCACGGATATTGAAGTTGTCAGGGAGGTAGCAGGTCAGTAAACTTGCAGTAGTGAACTTTCTTACTGAAAAAAGAAAATTTTGCCTTCTCTTTGCTGATCTTTAGGTATAGATGTGGTGAACTGCGGTAAATGGTGAGTATCCAGACTGCCACTGCCCAGCCTTGAAGTCAAAATCTACCATAGACTTTCCACAGTTGTTCAGGAGAGGGTATTTTTGTGTGTTTAATGATTTTCTTATTTGTTCCCTCAAACCGAATTTCTTCCTCACTTTCTATAATCCTTCTAGCTGCCTTGCAGAGCGTATTCCCTCAGACTGAGATGGCTGCTTTCACCTCACTCAGTAAAAAGAACAAAGAGCAGCAGCTGAAAACTCTCACCAAGCTTGTCACAGGAATTCGGTTGTTCAACAAGGACCGTGGGAAGGGAGGAAGCAGCATTGATGACTGTAAGTCAAAGACTGCAGCGGTATTTTGGTTATGAATTCCCAATCATTTTGTCCTGGCCTTCTTTGCTAGTGTAGTTCCAATGATACCTGCTTTGAACCTGGAGGTACTTCTGTACATGTTTTTTATTTGAATATAGGGTGCCAGGTAGACAGCTGTTTAACTAAGAGCCCTTTGCAGGCCATGTGGAAGGGTTGTCTGTGTTAACTTCATGCATTACTTTACCTCGTGACTTGGCCCTTGATCCTGTGGCACTAAGTGAATGAAATGTGTAATGGTTGCTTAAAAACAGTTACTTAAAATCTCAAAAGGACACTGTCAGTCCAGCTGAAATTTTCTGTTGAGTATATGTAACAAAAAGTGATAAAAGTTGATGGGGTATTACCTGTATTCTGATAATTTAGAGAAACTTCATACAGTTCTTACCATGTTATAAAATTTTTTGAATCCAGTTTTGTTTGTTTAATAATAAAGCTAATGGTTATCCTGAAGTTTTGCAAAAACCTTGTTCAGATTAGGGCAAAACTTCCCTGTTTCTCATATTTTTAAAGTTTTTTTTTTTTCTCTCTCCCCCAAAATCAACATTAGTTCTGATAATTTACAAGTAATAATCAAATAAATGGCTATTCAGTAGAAATGGTTTTGAGAATATTTCTCAAGTCTTATGCCAAGGGTTCTTATATTTCCAGTTTTATATTTCTGTTTTTGTAACACATGCTTTCCCACAAACGCCACCTTTCTGTGTTGTGGTTGGCTCTGCTCTAGGCTCACAGGGACTTGGGTTACAGTGTGCCCAGATACTCAGCTATTGTGGTTATGAAACAGGTGTGATGTACAACACATTGTGGCCTTTGTCACTGTAGTATCTGTGTTCAGTGGCTTTTTCAAGTAGGTAATATGTTTGTTAGTCCTTTTGCACTTTGGTAGCTTACTGTCTCTTGTATTGGGTTGTTTATGCATCACTTTTGAATCAGCGGGTAAAAATACAGCATGAATGTTCTTAAAATGGAAATCAAAATACTTGATTTTATGCCACAGTTCAGGGTGTTTTAGCAGAAATCTTTCTGGGGCAGGGATCTTCACTGGCTTTTTACCCCACTTCTAAAAAGAGTAAATCAGCTGAGGTTTCTATTGCTGTGGTTAGACCACTTCAGATACCTGAGCAAATTTGCTTCTCAGTTTTGTTAGATCTAGCCTATCTGTGCCCACAGGGTTTTGATTAGATATACCAGAGCTCTAGTTACGTGGCTGCTGCTTGTATTAAAAACTAAATCTGAAGAGGAATAAAACAACAAATGTCTGCAACATGCAATTCAGGAAAGTGCCTGGACCTCCTTGTATCATTCGATTGCTCAAACATGTGCTTGCGTATCAAAACATGGGGTGTAATGGATGTCCTCTGTTGATAATGCATTTTTTTAAAAAATAAATTATTTAGTGAATGTTTCATATCAGCAAAGTATTTTGAGGTTGACCTGTGCCAGTTTGGAGAATCTGTGGTTTTGTTTATTTTCATTTTTTTTAAAAGTACCAATATTTAATTTTAGTAACTACATAGATAAATTTTTTTGCATAGTACCTTTTTTCAATGTATAACAGCAATCTGACTCAGACTATTGTTAGATATCTAAGTATTCAGGAAATGTGTGGCCTGTTACAGTTTTCTCACATGTAAAATATGACAAACAGAGAATTGAGAATTATGGAAATTATTTAAAGCCTCTCAGGAAACCCATGCCAGTGTTAGCAACTGAACTGCATCTATTATAAAGCTAATTTCCTCACAGTCCTTGACTGTAATGTTTGTGCACCTGCAATTATGATTCTTTGAAACCACTTGGCTAGTGAGATACCTCACTGGATGTGGTACGCAAGCATTTGGACATGCATGAATATCAGGATAAAAAGTAGAAATCGAAGCTTTGCTGTGAGAGTGTATTGCTCATAAAACTGTATTGTAATCATTTTCAAGTCATTCTTTTTGTGTGTATTTCATATTTATGCTCTCCAAACAGTGCCAGCCATTCTGAATGAAGCTATTCCGTCAGCTACGCGGGCCCTTGATGAGGCCCTGAGCACCTGCCATGCTCTGGCCCCCTGCTACACAGCTCTCCTGGAATCCATGAGTGAAGATCGCCACAAGCACGTGCAGCTCAGCTCACTAAAGTTAAAAGAAGCACTGTTCAACGTGAGACAATATGAAGCCTTCCTTTGCGTCCTCATGGTGAGATATCGTCACGTTGCAGCCTGTTTTTATTGCACATGGGATATATTCAAGCTACCTGCTTGTACAGGGTGGAAAAATGAGGGGCCTGATTCAGAAGCCATTGAAATCAAATTTATCTCAGTACAAGAGAATTTACGTAATCTGTCATGCAAACCTCGTAACCAGCTTGCTGGTTTGGTTACTGTATGGTGAAAGACAAAGCAGACCTTTTTGAGCCTTCTGTTTCGTTTTTAGAGTCCTTTCCTTTTTTTTTTTTTTTTCCTAATTTAACCTTATTAGTAAAGAATTTAAAAAGTAGAATTCTCTTTTTTTCTTGTTTGTGTACTGATACTTAGTCTGCTTGAACACTGTGTGATGACTGGAGAGTAATATTGAATTCTGTTGTAAAATATCTTGCAATAAAAGCCAGATTACCTGAAATAAGGTAATTGATCAGTTTCAGATTTGATCCATACTGAGTGATCAGAAGTCTTCTAAGAATGCCACTTAAATTCTGGAAACTTCTATTTTCTTTATAAAGACTTTTTTTTGAGAAACTGTAGGCTCTTTATTACTTCTGTGTTTGTCATAAAGCTGTGAAGAATATTTCTTTTTTTTTTCCATTCTCTTTTTTCCATTCTCTTTACTGTAAAAGTGTAATGATTTTATATAAGAAAAAAAAAAGCAAAACTATATACGTTTGAGAGAAGTGCCTAGTTTTACACCTGAGTACTTGAGGAATAGTGTATTTCATTCAGGGTGCATTTCAGTTTTTAAAAAATAGATGTTTGGAAATAGTTAAATGAGGAGATCTTATTTTTTTGACTGTCATATGCTTATTTTTTTGACTGTCATAGTTCTTACCCAAAACATGTTTTCTTTCCAGTCTGAAGTAATTACAAGTGCTAGAGAAGTTGAAATGACAAATAAGCAGTTTGCAGCAACAATGGAGCAGTTAAAAAACACAGTTCAGAATAAGGTTTCTGTGGGTACAACAGAAGTTTTTGTAAGTATTTTGAGTGGAAGACCTATTTCTTCTTAATTATAAAAGATTAGAAAACTATTATAAAATACTTTATCAGAATATTTTTGCATAGTTGATGTGAAGAAAAAGGCTACAGTATTTTTTACCTATTATAACAGTAATTTCAAGTGATTTTTGAAGGGGCAGCTAAAATAAAGATTGCATCTCTAGACAGAAGAAAAGCAAGGGGCAGAAAAGGGAAGAAGGAATTAACTAGTATTTTATTGTGTCTTGAATCATTTGTCAGTAATGTAGATTGTCATATTTTCTTGTTTTGTATAAATACTTCTGTTTCTTGCAGAAATGGCAGTAGCAATAACAGATAACAGCACATGATTCTTTTGAAGTCCTTTCAGGTAGCAGTACTCTGTAATTGCAGGATGACTCCTGGATAACTTTTTTTTTTTTTTTTTTTGAAAGAATGTAGGTTTCTAGCAAGGTTTTTAGTCTCTCTGGTCCTCTAAATTGCTGTGGACCTGTTGGCCAAGCTTCAGCCAGATTTTTCGAGATCTTAAAATAATTCATTTTCTTCAAGTTTTGTGAAGATAAGCAATCGTGCCATTAGAACCCTCCTAAGCTGAAGTCTGCAGTGGCGCTGCCACAGTTACCGTGTCCAGCAGCCTCTGCTTCCAGCCGGGCGGTCTGTGTGCGCTGCCTGGCCAGCAAGCAGGCAGGGAGCCCTGCCCTAGCCTAACTCTAAATAAACAGAATATAACATAGAGTAGGGGAAAGGAGATAATCCCCCACTACCTACTCAGAGATTTTTTTTTTAATGTTTTATGTTTTCCTTAAAGGCGTTTGTGCTGCAAATTTATGAGTGAGATTTTGACTGAGATACCTCTCGGGCATAGCCTGATGCTCTTGTTTATAGATGCTTGTGTTTTTATAAGCCAGACCTCCTCCTTTTGGAGAATGTTTTCCCTTTGTCCAGCTGCTCGAAGCAGTTCTTTCTCTTTTTCTCCATCTTTATGGGGCTTAAGTGCCAGGCATGCACTGTAAAATAGTCATAATGGCAGAGGAGGGAGGAGATGGAAGAGGTGAATGGGCTTCTCTCCAGGGTAGGTCAGAGAAGGAAGCTAGGTCTGTGTTTTTCAGCTTGCTCTGGAAAAGTCCGTCTCTTCCTCTATGCGATAGAAGGCTGTGACTGACCTGAATTTAACCTTTTTGAATATTTATCACCCTTTTCCATAGAATCTATTTGCACTTCTCTGCTTCCTTCCTAGATTTTCTTCTCTCTTCATGCTGTTTTGCTGGTTTTTCTTCTTTGCTGCTTCATTATTTCGAGAATATATCAGGTTATTTAATTTCAGGTCTTTTGCAGGAAGAGATTTTGCTGTGACAGAATACATTAGTTCTTGTTGTACTCAAGTAGTTTCTGAGTAGCTACATCATGCAGGAATGTGGAGAAGCAGGACATTCTACAATGAAAAAAATGTAGGATAAGGTCTCTACTTAGAGTAAACATTTGTTACAGGAAACACAACAGATTTTTTTCATAGTGTATTTATCTTGTTAATTCTAACAAGCATATTTTTGATCTTGTTTCTTTTCCTTTAATTCCTTTAATTTCCTTTTTTTTTTGGTAACCCTAATGTTAGGTTAGTGATGCTGATGCATTCCAGGGCTAATCATTGTCAACATGTGTTTCAAGGTCACTGGATCTCTACTAAATGTGCCGTGACTCTAGAAGTCACAGGGCACATTTTCTGTCACTAACCCAGAAATCAGCCTTCACCTTGGAGGTCAGGAGCTGCTGTGGGCACATCCCGTCAGCAGCTGTTGGGAATGGCACTTCCAGTTCACCTTGGACGCTGTGCCCTCCCAAGCTCGCGCTCCATTCCTGCGGCATGTGTCATGTCTTGGGAGTTGTGATTCTAGGTCACTTTTGAAGCAAGGGAAATGATACAGTCTGGTATTTCTTACATATAGATGTGTTCTTACTTCACTTGGTAGCTAAACAGTTGCATTTTTTTTTTCTGGCTCTCTGCCCGGTCTTATTCTTTATGCCTTATTTTCATTTTTAAAACTATATTGGCAATGAAGCTCTCAAGTCAAAGTATAGTGTCAGGGTAACCTATTTTTGGAAAGACTTTGGACTTGAATGAAAAATCATTATTTCTCTGAGGCTTGGACATACATAACTTCAGTTTTTAGATGCTGAAGGCCTTTTAGATAACCTTCTTCATTCATAGCTGAGACTGTTGAGAACAACATTTGGGTTATGTTACAGGCATAAGCAATTGTGGATTCAGATAATTTTCTTTATTTTCTAGCCTCTCTTCATTGCACTTTCAAACCTATGGACCAGCTTTCAGGATGAGATACTGCTGCTAAGTTTGCTCACAAATATGGCTAGTAACCTGCAACAGTTCTTGAAAATCCAGTCAGAGCTTTTCCCTGAGGAGGTGCTAACATCTCTTCTGGAAGGAGTGACTGTGAAAAGTGATGAGGAAAGGATAAGAGAAACCATGGGTACTAAAAATTACTGCTTTTTTCTTCTTTTTTTTCAGTCCTTGCAAGATGTTGTAATTTAAATTCTATTTGAAGGTGCTGCACATTTAATAACTGGAGTTCACATATAGTTTAATAAAATGAAGTCCTAGTAACACATGGATTTAATGTTTTTATCTATCTGGTGTCGTTCAAGCTTTTATTTTATATGTAATATGTATAAAATACACTTTAGTTGTATATATATAGTATATAGATATCTCCTTACTAAGTAGAAACATACTTTATAAAAATGGCAGAATGAACAGAAAGAAGAATATTTCTAAAATTTAAGTTTCTTCACATTTTATTATGTCTTTTTATAACTTCTAGAACTTCTGTGATTCTGAAATTAGAGGGGTAAAGGGGAATAGAAAGCTAATTTAATGGGGCTTTTGTTACTAGAAATATTTCTCTGTAAGATGATATCCCAAATAACCAAGTTAGACTCTGAGATATTTGTAATGTGTGAGTGCATGAAAACTAAGTAGAATTACACTATCTTCTTGTATAATCCTGTTTCCAAAGTAAATTGATACTAAGATCCTGAAATGAAATGAAACTTTTTCATTTCATTTAAGGCAGGGTCAAGGTTTGGGGTTTTGGCATCTTAGCACTTCCTAGGCCATCCTGGGAAGATAATGTCAGTCCAGTCATCCTATAGCATAGTTGTATTTTAGCATGAGATTTTTTTTTTTTACTGTCATCCTTCCATTGTTAACCTTTATTTGCAGAAACCAGAGTAAATGTTTCTGATTTCAAGAACCGAGAATGGCTTTTTCCAGAGACCACCACTAATTTTGATCAGTTGCTCATCCAGTTCCATGGTTTCTGTGCACATGCAATTGGTGAGAAAGGCCTCATCCTGCCAGGTAGGCTTTGTAATTAGACCTTTTTCTTCCTGTGTAAGTACACAAGAACCAGTCAAAACGTAAAGCAGTGATCTGAATGCTTCCCTCTTTGCACCCTCTGTTACTAATATTAACCCTCTGTCCTAATACTGACATGCTTTTTGCTTTTCTCATTGCCACTGGATACTGCAATTTAGCATTTCCAAGGCACTGTCTGTGATGTTGCTAGGTCTTCCCACAGCCGTTATATCCGAAGCAGAGCTTAGCAGTGTCCCTGAGCTTGCACTGTTTTCCTATATGTGTTACTTGGCCTTTATTGACATTGAAATTTCCTGTTACTTTATTGTTGGACTTCTCAATTGCTTAATCTGCTTCTTCAGATAATTTCAGCATTACGCCCCTTGGTGAGAATGGGCAGCTGAGCTGCAAGCAAATATTTGTTGAAGATTGTAGGGCAAACATTTGTGGGTATGGGCAGCGTAGAGAGGAGGAAGTGCATGTTTACTTATGTCCCTGCTATAGGAGTTGTATCTATTGTTGTTTCAGGCATGGAGCCTCACCTAGGCTCAGGCGTGCTGCATGTGAACTTACAAAAGCAGTTGTGCTGGCCTGTAGAAACATATGGATCTGTACTTAAAAGCTTCCATTCAGGGATTTATTCTGATTTATTCTGACGGAAAAAGGGGAAAAAATGACTCAAGGGAAACATGAAATCATAATTACAAGTGTTGCTTCTATTGCATATTATACTGGTTCATTGTGTTGCTATTATTTTTTTCTTTAGGAAACCCTGCTATTGGAATTTTGAAGCACAAAGACAGATATTACACCTTCAGTTCCAAAGAAGCTGCATATGCTTTTGCTCAAGATCCCGATAAATCCATTCAGCTGAATACAGAAAAAGCAAAGCAACACGCAGAGCTAATTCAGCTGCTTGAGCTTCACCACCAGCTTGAATACCTGGCTCCATGTGGTGCACAGGTACACATTCCCTCTTGCTGGGTCACTCCTCTGCCTGCCCTTTCTAGGACATGAAGGGAACACTCGATGCCCATCTTCAGAAAGTACAGTCCCCTGCTTATTGTACAGGGTGTCTGAAGAGCCATCTCTCGAGGTCCTTAGGGTATAGATAAGGACCACCACCTCCTAATGCAGTTTGCATGTTACCTCTGCCTGAAGAACTGCGGCAATGATGAAAGCTTTTGTGCTTAGCCTAGGAGCAGTCTGTGGCTGATGTTGTGATGCTGCCTGTCCTCTTCTTGCAAAAGCAGTTTGCAGAAGCTACAGAAGCCGAGACGGGCAGCAGCACAGGGCCTGGAGCTCCTGCTCGTGAGTCGGGCAGTGCGTGTGGGCGCAGTCTTGGTGGGGTCTGGACACAGCAGTTCCAGAGCAGATAATGTTGTCAGAGAGGGTGCGTTGTTAATGAATGCGACGGTGCTTGCCTGTGAAATCCACAGCCTTGACGGGGATGCACAGGCTTTTTCTGATGCATTGAGATTTCTAGCTACATAGTGATGCAAGGAATGCGGCCTTGATGTTGTCCTTGGTGAGAAAGATATGGCTGAGATCCCAGCCCTGGTGGAGATGTACGCTGTTCTTCTAATTGAGATTTGTGATCTCGAGCCCATTGTTGGAAATAAACTGAGATGGTTGCCTCATAAAACACATGTGCTGGTGGGGGGGTCCCTTTTCATCAAAACGCAATGATTAAGCACTCATCCCGGAGGTGAGAGGCTGAAGTTCAGCTCTGGCCTGTGTGTAAAACACTTTCTGCACATTACTGTATCAAATACTTTCTTTTTTCTTTCTTCTTTTTTTCTGGAGACTGTACAGGGCAGACAAAAGCACTGCTGACTCTAAAAATTATTATTCACTTGCTATTTTCAGACTTGCTGCTCTCTTGCTTGCTTTTAAAAAGCGTCTTGTCAATACGACATTTTACTGAAACGTCTGAATTCAAATATAAGTATTTTTTTTTTAAATCCAGGTCAGAGACGGTGATGAATATTTGATGAAACCAATCACAAAACGTGACAGTAGCACTCAAACTGATACTCATATCTTGCCCCCAACTATTGTGACATCCTACGAGTGGAATGAATGGGAACTGAGAAGAAAAGCTATAAAACTGGTTTGTACTGGTATTACCAGTTTCATGTGTGGGATACCAAAGTTCAGGTTAAAATATTGTAAAGTGTTTTTCCTTTTAACATAAATACAGCTAAATGTATCCAAAGATAAACACTCCTGTTAAATGGTCCAGGTTTTTTTTTGGAGTGTGTGGGTTTTTGTGGATTCTTTGTTTGTTTTTTGTTGGGGGGAGGGAGGAGGGTATTTTTAAATTCTCTTTTCCAGACTTTCCTTCTCATTCCTCTGCTTTTTTTCTCCGTGTTTTGTTCTCCAAACAGCTTTTTGAGCCATTCTTCTGATGCTGCATATGGATTCTAAATTATTTAGTTGTCATGATGAATTTCTTGATTAGCAGTGAATTTTAAGGCTCTTTCTCTGTCGTGAAATAATGTTAGCAGTTGAAAAGGACCACTACGTACTTCTGTTGTAGAGAAATGTTGTGGCCTTGGGTCAGGCAAAATTTCACTGCACATTAAGTGATTTATATTAATATTGTATGGTTTTATTAAGTGGCAGATAGAATGGTTAGTAATGATTATGTTTGACCCCACAGAAAGCATTCGCTAAGCTAAATTATTCATGAAGACACCAATAATGAGCCTTTTTTTTTTTTTTTTGCATAATGAAGTATTTTTCATACTATCCAAATTCCTCTTGTTTCTAGCCAGGAGAGGTAGGAGAGGAGGAAGGCTTACCATGCAGCACAGCACCTAAAGGAAACGTTTGTTACACAGGGTGTAAGTCTGGTAGTTTGGAAGCCACAGTTTGTCTCTATGTCACATGTACAGAAGCTCTGAAAGTAACGGTGTCTTTTTACAAAGCTCCTCTGTAGGGCCTGGCAGTGCAAGCAGTTGTTGAGGTAGAGCACTTGGTTTTCACTGTTCGATTAAAGTGGGCTCGATACTGCAGGCAACAGCTACAGCCAGCCCTAATAAAGGGAACTCCTAGTAGTTACCAGTAAGAGCTGAGCCCAGACTAACGCTCTTTTGGGAACATTTTGGGACATTTTTGGGAACGATGCAGTTTGGAGCCTTCTGGTTTGCGGTGCAGCCTCTTCACTTTCTGCTGTTGTTTTTGCTGTTTGGCTATGATCTCTCCAAGGTTGTATAAGGAAAACAAAACTTTGGAGTGAGAGTTTTTGACAGTGTTAACTTGTTCACAAGAGCTTTTAGTAAAAGCTTTGTAGTTCATTAGTTTGAAATGTTTAGAGGTGTGTTATCATCAGCTGAGAGATGCTCCATCTGAGACATCATTCCAGGCTCCAGGCAGAATTATCTGTTGATGCTGACTGTGCCAAACTTGTAATACAAAAGCAGTACAATCTTTAAAATTGAAATGCTGAACCAGTAGGTTACCAACTCATCTGTAAATCGGGGGGCTGTTGGGGAGGAAAGGGTGCATTTGTGAATTTCGTTTAGGATAAGCTCAGATGCTTGTGTGTTTGCTTGTTTACTTGTTTTTTCTCTCTTGATCATAGTGCACCAGAAAACTTGCAGTAATATGAGGCATTAAGAGTATGATTTTGTTGTAACATTTATTTGGTGTTAGAAGGTAAAAATGACGATTTACACCTGTGTCTCTGCAGGCATACAGTATTGCTTGCAGAGGTGCTCATTCGGTTCTTGAGAGGGATGAGCTTAATAGAGACAGTATTTCAGGTGCAGTCTTGCTTTAATTGTCAGTAAATAGCTTCCTCTGATTTAAAAAAAAAACAAACAAAAAACTCTCTTTATATGCCATCCCTTTTGTAAATCCATTTTTATTTTTCCTGCTCTGTTTTTCTTGATGACACTGTGTATAAAATACAGCTGCAGATGAAGAACCAAAATACGTCTACACGCAGGGGTTTTGGTTTCCATTACAGTCAGTGGAGTGCTAGTTGGTGGAGTCTGGAGAGTATTTTGGTCAATTCTGATAGGAACATGTGAATTTGGCCAATTTAACCCCTCTCCCACCTCCACTGACTAGGCTGGGCTCTAGGGACTTTCCCCCTGCCTTGTGAGGGCACGAAGGTGGGACTGTATTTTGTCTATTCCAGTGCAAATATTATGCTGTATGTTTTATATTATTTTGCATCATTGCTGACATGAGATGCTCAGTGGAAGAAGGAACATATATTTAGTGTTTCAGTGCTGACTTTGTAATATTAACTCTTCATAAGAGGTGTTTTTATAGGCATATCTACATCAGCTGCTCTGATTAAACAGGGCTTTTTACTTGCAGTCATGAATTTGCTTTCCGTTTTACTCCCTGCCAAGGAGATAATGAGCAGTGATTGGAAGGGAAGCGTTTTTCCCTTTCATGGGATGCGTTGTGACACAGTCCCTCAGATCATTTGGCAGAGACCAGCCCAGGGCTTAATCTTGAACCGTAGTTAGTCTCACTATTTGGGATCTTCAAGCTTGTCTTAGGTTGTAAGTGCCCAGGGAGATTTATCTGCCTGCTGTCACATTCAGGCTGCTTCCAGGTTGATCACATGAATCGGAAGCACTAGAAGAACCTAACATGAGAACAGAACATTTTATTCTTACAAAGTCTTCAGCACTATAAATAAATAAATAAATCAAACAGTCACCACAGAAAAACACAGAAGCAGTAGGAAACTTAAAATTGTGCCTGCTATAATAGCTATATATGCTGCTATTGACAGAGTCTGGTTTCAGGAGTTACTGAATCACAGCTGCAAGGCTGTTCTGGTGCTAGGGCAAGCTGTGCCGCGTTACGGGTTTTGTGAAGCCCATCGATGCAAAACAATAATGTGTAACACTTGAGCACAAAACACCAGCACTAAAATGTTGAAAGAAAAATATGCTTAACCTGACTTTGTGTGTGTGTGTTCAGGCCAATTTGCGCCGCAAGTTAACCCGTGCCATGCAGACTGATCTCAGCCACATGAGGAGAGAGAGCTGTACCCAGGTGTACTTGCCCAAGGACGCTGGCACCCAGACGAAGCGCGAGAGCTCGAGCAACGTGCCCCGACCACGCGTCTTCCTGGAAGGCCTCCGAGGTGGATCCTCTCCTACAACTCACATGGTCCAAGTAGACTTAACAAGAGCGGTAGATGAAACCTAGCTGAAAATGAGAAAGCTAAAGACATAAAATAATTGTGTGTATAAAATCTCCAGTGTGTTTCCAAATAAAGCACAGCAGATTTCGCTGTGTTTGTTGATGCCAGGAGCAGTAGTAGTGGTTGTCTTATCTGCGAGGGCCTGCTGAATGGCATTAAGTGGATACTAATTCGAAGCTTGAAACGTCTTTAAAAAGCAGTTGAGAATTGAGGCATGTCTGAAGATGCTTGACTTGAACTAACATTTTCATGGGAGATGTGTGTTCTGAGAACTTGTGTACTTAACACAGTGATTGTTTGCTGTAGCACTATCTTGAAGAGCCGCATCTTTGAATGGTATGTAAGAAGTAAAATACCAGACAAAGAGCTGGTAGGAGATCCAAGGCCAATGCTGCAGTTGCTGCAGAGGATAACTCCCACTGACATGAAGAAAGAATCTCGGGACAGCCGGTCACCCAAACGTCACACCTCCAGTTTCAGAGCAGCAGCATCAAGAAGGTAAAACTAGCAAAAGGAGATGTGGTTTAGCTCCTTGGGCCTGCCCCCTTGTACCCCCCCTTATGCAACACGGGCCTTCCGTGGGGAAATGCTCCTCAGAAGTACAGGCCAAGGCAGGGCGGCCCAGGGCAGGGAACGATCCTGGGTGGCTCTGGCAGTCCCTTAGATACTCGCAGCTTCCCTGTGTATTGGCTGAACAGTGTGCCGGGGAGCCCCTGAGGAACAACAGGGCCTACACTTTGAAAAAGCTCTGCTTTACTTGTGTTTAGATAAATAAATAAAAGCAAACCAGGTAAAGCCGTTAGCTTTGTTTTGTTGCAGCAGTGAAATATGCTGCAGGCCTGATGAACTCAGCTGCATCTTGTATTTCTGTCTGTGAAAAACAATCACTTGAGCTTTAGGATGAAACATCTTTTCTCGAAGTAAGGAGTAATGAAACAGAGAAACTTCTCCCAACAACAAGGTCCAGAATAGAGTTTCTGGAAAATACCGTGGTATGAGTGTGTGATTGTGCTGGGTGCTTCTTGACTCTCTTCTTGGTCAGGTGCAACACGATGCGTCGCTGTTTCCTGGTCCATTGCTATACAAACTCTGTGGTAATGAAGTGAGAGGATTCAGGCTGCCAGGTGTCTCTTCTGTGGTGTTGTCCAGCATCTTGTACCCTAACCCTCTGGCCCTAAGGCCCTAACTGGCCTGACATTTCAAGATACACAGCTGGAACTAATACAAAGGACATTTAAAAAAAAATAGTACCAGCCAGATATGATGCTCCTTTCTGTTTTCCAATGATGGCAGTGTTTTTTTCACATCGGAGTCCTTTGTATTTACAGCCAGTTTGGGGGTTTGGCTTTTTTTTATTATTATTTTTATTATTTTTAGGTTTTGCTGTTCAGGAAGCACAGGTCAGAGGAAGAGACGCATAGGTTGCACTGTAATATTTCATATGAATTCCCTGAATTCGGCCGCATGTATCAGTTCAGTCAGTGACCTGGTGATTTTATGACTTTTCTTCAAAATATCACATCATTTTGATACCCTTTAAGTCACCTCAGTCTCCAAAGCAATGCATCATATATGGCCTCTTTTAATTGAATTGTGTTTAATCCCAGGTTACTGCTCTATATTGTGAGACTTGCCTGTGATCCGAATGAAGAATCTGCTAGGTGGCATCCCCTACAGAGCAGGGAAATAAAAGAATAAAGGCCAGGAGGGGAAGTAAATATGAAAATTAAAGTGTTTATGTTCCATCTGTACAAGTCAGAAAAAAAAAAAAAACGTTGTAAGAGGCTCATTAATAAGTCTTCTGCCTTAGTCCTATTTCTGGCTTTCCTCTTAAATCGCAAAGAAGATTGCGATTCTTTTGGGAGAAAACATGGAAATGCCCCTACTAAGCATCTCTCAGCATCTGTAGGGTTCTCTTCTGCCTTTAAGGTCACCTTGGTTCAAAGCAGTGCAGCCCCCTCACAGAGTTGCTCTGCAGAGAAACAAGCCTGTAGTTGGCAACTGTTCCCCATCTAAGGTCCCTTGGGGGTTACTTGGGGGGTGCCCTCACCCTGAGGGCTGTGACTGGGGGTTCGCAGCCCCGTGACAGAGGGGCTCGGAGCAGGTTAACACCAGCCTGACGGGTGGTGGTGGTTTTGTTTTTTTTTAAGGTGTAAAATAGGTAAATGCTGAAAACAAGCAGCTCTAATTGTTGCTCTAAAAATGAGCACACTGCTGACAGATGTTTGATGACTATTAATGCTAATTAATAATGCTCGGCAGAGTAAGAATATTTAGGGGTAATGCAAATATTCTCACTTCTGCTTTTTACAGCTACCTACAATGGTGTCTTGTATGATTTTTTTTTTAACTTGGAATAACTCAATAATTTCTATTAGTATTTATATATATGTGTATATATGTATATTTTCTCCTGGTTCTGGCAGCCAAGGTAAGCTCAGACACGTATAACGAAGCAGTTACCCTCTCTCTGTACAGCCCGGGCCCTGTGCCCGTTATCCCCGAAACGACGTGACGCGCGGGTCGTTCTGGAGGGGCCGCGGCGCAACATGGCGGCCGCCGCCGCGCGCCGCACTCGGCGGCGAG
>NW_010587169.1:122258-163643 GCF_000705375.1 Tinamus guttatus | reverse complement strand
GCGCGGGGAGGCAGCCGCTCGCGCTGTGGCGGCTCCGCATCTTTCTTTCTGGTGCTGGTTCGGGCTTTCAGCGGGAAAACGGCACTGCCCCCCGCACCCGGTGGTGTCGGTGCGCTCGGGCCGTGCCCGGGCTGCGGGATGAGCTGGCTGGAAACTTAGCGAGACCCCGTTTTGAGCGGGCTGCCAGAGCTGCCAGAGCTCTGTGGTGGCTGCTGCCTCGCCCGGGTGCCTCGGGGTGACCCGGATCTGCAAACTTTGCCGAATCGGGGCTTTAAAAGAAAACTTCGTTGTTGGCGTTAGAGGAGTTAGTGGAGACAAGCGTTGAATTTAATATCCTATTCAGCACTGAATAGACGTAAAATCTTGATGTATCATAACTAAGGGATGCCGTTAATGCTGTTTTACTGCTGTCAAGTACAGTGTTGTGAACTGTATTTTTTATTATCTATGTATCTGTATCTGTTTTGCATGTTATTTTCTTTAAGTAAAACTGGACTGGGTTCATTTCATTTCCTGGTTTCTGTGCCCTTGGATTCCCCCTGCCTCCGTAATGCAGTCCAAACTTTATTTTAAAATTGCTTGTAACTTCTAAGTCTTTTCTAAACATCCTTAGTCCAAAACCTAATTGGCTCTGCCTTTTAAAAGTGGTTACTGATGTGGATAAGATTTTTATCTACAAGGAAGGAGCTAATTTAAATAATTACAGCAGCAGGATGTGTTAAGTGTACCTTGCAGAAATACTATGCAATGGAGGACTTCACTGCCTTGAAAGGAAAATGAACCAAATCGTTACATACTGGATCCAGCAATTCCTACCCATGCTAAATGAACAAAGTTGTTCTCAGTCTGCCTGGAGTGACATACTGTCAGCTCATCGCTTAATCAACAGGGGAGCATAAACTTATGCCAATTAAATTACATTTTTTTTTAGAATAGTCAAAACATAATGCCACAGAGATGCTACTGAACGAGCAACATCCATCCACCAGATGCTGTACGTAGCAAGAGCAACTCCCCTAATTCGAAAAAAAAGGCTTTGTAGGCACTACTCGCTAATTTACACTACATGTTCACGAGATTTCTGATGTGTTAGGAGGTGCTTTCCACGAAGAAGTTGTGCTTAGTTGGGCACTGTTGTGTTTCCCAGAATGGATGTAGTTTTTGCTGCTCTCTGACCCTGTGGCCAGACCGTGCCAGTCCATGCAGTGAAACACTCAGGATTTAGAATGAGGGGGCTGTATGCAAACGGCCTACAGATAACTTAGATGATGTGTAGGTTTGAGTTGTTTAATTTACTGCAGTACCTTAGTGTTTCTGCAGGGAATCTTTTTTTTTTTTTTTTTTTTTTTCTTTTTTTTTTAAATAAAGGCCTGTTTGTGCGAAGCCCCATCAAGGCTCCAAGGGGATCCTTTTTCTCATGCTAACCTCAAAGAACAGGGCGGAGGAAAACGCTGCCTCATCTATGACAATTTGCAGGATTGATCCCCTTTGGTATTGAAGTTATTATTTGCTATCATGATAGCATCTGGTATAATCCTCCAGCTGAAGGATATCCCCTTTCAGTTCCTAAGTTAAACCAAAGGACAGGCTGAGCTGTTTCTGTTTTCTTTAGAGAACGTCAGCTTGCCCTTCAAGTTGTACTGCCTCACGGTGATGACCCTGGTTGCTGCCACGTACACCGTAGCCCTGCGGTACACGCGCACCGTGGAGACCGAGCTCTACTTCTCCACCACGGCTGTGTGCATCACTGAAGTCATCAAGCTATTCCTAAGTGTGGGCATCTTGGCAAAGTAAGTGCGCGAGTGCTCATTAGTGTTTTGACAACGAATCCCTCCTTGTCAGCTCCCAGGTGCCTGCAGTGCGGGTAGGTTTGCGTACCTCCCTGGAGAATCATGTTCTGGAGGGGCCGTTTTAGAGCAGCTCAGGGAGTTTGTGAAACCTCCTCAACTGAAACTGCAGTGTAAACAGCACAGTATCCAGGTGTGTCCTTCCTGCATGCTTCCTGTGTGCATGTGCTTGGAGTGGGTTCAGCGTGTCAGTGGGGATTATCAACGGTGTGCTGGGTCCTCAGCTGAAAGCTCGGCAGGGCTGCGACCTGCAGAGCTGCGGAAATTCAAAATGTTCCTACTACAGAATTTCCCCCAATGACATTACAGGCAGACAGACAATTTGCTGCTTCTGTTAACACGGGGAATAAAGTTGAAGGATGGAGGGATATCCAGAATGCCACCAAGGACTAGCAGTGGTGTCCCCGTGTGCGCACCCAAGGATGTACGGAGGCTGCCAGCCATGGAAGCATCCTTATGCTCCCGACATTTCCAAATCCCAGCACTTACTATTTGGGTAGAATTTGCTCTTTTAGGGTCTCTACTTCCCTCTTTGTGACTTTTGGTACCTCAGAAGGCCTGTCTGTTTTGTGGTAGAGAATCATGAGCTCACATGGGGTATTTCTGTTTCTTACCAGATCTTTTCTTCCTGACATGAAAGTGGTATTTTACTTGCAACTGAGCAGCTGAGGCAATTTTTTTTTAGATCTTTTGTTAAATGTAATGTGTTAGAAAAGGCAAATGTGACAGATGCCAGATTTGGAAGAGCAGTTCCCTAGGCTCCTCGCTGGGCCTACGCAGGATGTTACCAGAGGTGTCTCTGCTGCTGAGTGGTTGCGCTGCGGTTCTCACAGTGCTGTGGCCAGTGTGGATCCGGTGATCCCCATCCAGGCTGTGTCCTGGAGGCCTCAGCGGCCAAGGTCTCTGACCAGCCCAGGACCCGTGGGTGGGATTTGGTAGCCAAATGTCCCCGTGTAATTTCCCAAATCTGTTCTTGTGTACGTGGGACCCTGGCTGTCCACAGTGTCCCCAAGAGGCCTAGTTGCAGCTGGGTAGCAGTAACCTGTCTTTCGTTAAGGGTCGATAACATTGGTTTCGTTAAAAGTATGAATTGTCTTTTTGACTGCAATAATGTAAAAGGCCCTTGCTTTTGATGCAGGAGTCTGTCACACTTGTCAGAGCAGCCCCGCACAGGCACGAGTCCCCGAAAGGCCCTGTCCTCCCTTGGGCAAGGCGCACGGGCAGCAGGGCAGGCCCAGGCCGTGGCACTGCACAGCCTGTGGGGTGACGCTGCGGCTGCAGCCCCAGGTGATCCTGTCTGCGGAGACACTGCCCCGTTTCTCTTTCGGACTGTTAGTCCCTGTAACACCTGGGAGCGAGTTCTGCAGCGTGATTATACAGTGAGTGAGAAGTACTCTCATGTAAGGAGTTTACTTCATAATTTCACTGGATGCTCTCTTGTTGTGTTAAAATACATACTGAATATTTTTTGCCCCTTCATATTATTTCTATTTTCTCAAACGTCTGTATCTCCTTAGATCTGAATTATATTTTCATCACTTACCTCTCTTTCCAGCTAAGGAGGCCTAGTCTGATTTCCCGGTGATCCTTCTTGGCTCCTTCTCACCCGGCCTTGCAGTTTTGTTGCAGCCCTTTGAAACAGGAGCCAGAGCCTCAAGCAGTGTGCAGGATCTGAAGGCACTGTGGCCCTGTGCAGAGCACTACAGATGCCTTCTGTCTCGGTGTTGTTTCCTTCCTCAGGAATTCGTAACATCCTCCTCGTTTCTGTGCATGCAGCTGGGCCTCCAGCTGGCCCTTGTGCTGAAGTATTCCCATCTTTTTTACCCATGGGTCAACAAATGGTTTAGGGCTGGTTGCTCTGCTCTGGGGTTGTTATCTCCCATGATTATTTCTTGTGTATTGACACTTGAGTTTTGTTTGCCATTTAAGAGACCTGTCACTTAAAACAGGACTAATCTGACTAACCCGTCTTTGTAACGGTTATATATCTATTCTGATCTGGTCAGGCAGTCTTTTCCAATAGCTGAGAGACAGGGAGAAAGGGGTCACCCCCAGGCAGCTGCTTTCTCACCTCTTGTGGCAGGATGTCTCACTTGCTGCTGGGCTTGGCTTTGTTCCTTTACTGCCGAGATGACTAGAAAGCTGTTGCTCAGATGGCTTCTGGGATGAGGTGAATTCTACTTGATGTAGCAGGAGACCCTTTTGCACTTAAATTTGCCTTCTCCTTGTCATGTATAGTTTAGTATAAGCAGCAAAAAACACCAGTTTGCTGGTAATCTCCCATTTTAGGCCAGTTATGGATACATTAACAGTGCAAGTTCCAGCATAGTTTCTTGCCGTGTCTGTTTGACAGCTTGCTTTTAAATTTATAAACATTTACTTTGTCTCGTGTGAGAGGAGGTGCCTTGGTAGTTAAAAGCTATAAGACAGTCTTTTTGTTTGGTACTGTTGGGTACATTTGAGTACCTTTTTATTGCTGCAACAGCCAGTGCTATTACGGCCTCATATGGGATATGGAGGAAATTTGATTCTCAAATTGTTCAGTTACAGAATTTGTTTTCTTAGGCCCTCTTTCCTGATGCCTCTGCTGTGTTTACTTTTGGGGTTTCTCCTGCAGGGTGTATTGAGTGAGTGAATGAATGAGTGTCAAAAGGTTGTGCTTCAAAAGGGAAGCTTACGGTTGTCTTAAGCTGTGTAGTTATTCATTCAACTGTACGCTACAGGAAAAGAGTCGATTTCTCATATTTACTTAAAGTTTAACTGACCATTTGGTAATTACGCTTTCTTTGTTCCTAGATGATATGTTAAAGTTTAACTGACCATTTGGTAATTATGCTTTCTTTGTTCCTAGATGATATTTCTTAGCAATGGAGCAAGAGAAACAGAACTGTTTTGCAAACGCTAGTTTCAATTTGAGCTTTTTAAACAAATGTGTATTTAAGTTACAGAAGTGATTGCTATTGGAATCTCTTACGTATTCAGACCTGTGAAGAAATCAATTTTCCGAGTCAAATGAAAAGAAACATCAAGAAAGTTGAATTCAAGCCAGATGAGTTTTACTTCCTCATTTTGGTTTTGCAGTGTAATCTTTGGTTGTATTATAAGATATATACCGAGAAGATTTTCTTTAATCCTTATAAGGTATATACCGAGAAGATTATCTTTAATTGATCGAAACATGGTCTTTGTACTGTATTGAACGTACAGTGAGAGCTCTTGGTAAGTGCATGATCCAGAAAGCAAAGCCGCTGCAAAGATGTAGATGGTTCATCTTCGTGCTCCCCAAAACTGGAGTGAAAATGGTGCTCATGGAGCACTCCCTATTCTTCACTGATGAAATCCCACAGCAGAAGTCACAAGTAGGTAGAAACAGCTTTTACTGCTGTGGTTTGAGATCGAATGTTGCTTTTCTTACAGATCTTCATCTCCCAGTGGCAAGCAGTATGAGAAATTATTGAGGAATCAATGAGCTGATGACACTAATAGGTGTCTGCTCTGCAGATACTGTGTCTGGGGCTGTCCCCTGTAAACAGCGCGTTGTCTGGCAGAAGTGTCAGCCCCGTGCAAATGCACCCTTAAATTAAGATAGAGTTTTCCATGTGATCTTGCTTGTGCAGTGGGAAGTGCAGGAAACCAAACTTGCCTCTGGTAGATGTGCTCCAACTGATTGGTTTTCGTGGCCGCTCTCTGCAGCTGCCCGTATCCAGAAACAGTCTCACTAAGGAAGGGAGAAAAGGAGATGTGTCCTGGGCATCAGACACTGAGTAGGGCAAGAAAGGAAAGGAAGCTGGATGGAAGGATCAGGAGATGATGGAGCCCAGAAATCTTGAGGGGCAAAGTTTAAGAATCTGCAGCAGAATCGAGAGGAATCAGGAATAGAGAGGCCACAGGAATGGGTAGCTTGCAGAGGAGCCTATAGGCCTGGGATGATGGAAGAGCATAAATTTTGCATATTAAGAGTTTGGGAGGTAGATAACTGTGCTTTTGTAGGAGGAAATAGGGTGGCATATGAGTGAAATGTGTGGGACTGGCCTCTCAGGCTCTGCGGAGGGCATGAGCCCTGTGTTTGTTCATACAGAGGGACAGGGGAAGCCCAAGGAGCGTTAGGTTTCGGGGGAGTGCAGGTATGTTTAAGGAATGCAGGTGAGCAGCCTGCAGCGTGACTCGGCGGGACCGAGTGACCTTGGCAGAGGACACCAACAAGGGGTCCACACATCCAATGGCCAAGCAAGGTTAAGTGGCAAATGTGGAGCGTAAGGCACAGATATGGGGGGAAAAAGAAAACAAGTGGCAACCTTCTCTTCCTGCCTCGTGTACTTACTTGTTCCCCTGTTTGCAGTGTTTGTGGTTGCTGTACGCATCTAAAATCCCAACTCTAGAATGTCTTTTTCCCCCCTCCCCCTTCAGTGGATTTACTTGTTGAGAACCTCATTTTTTTTCAGGTTAATTTTTCTTTTAATCAGCATAAGGTATAACTGATTATTAAGAAAAACATTTCAGCTTTCCCAAAGGATTCATTGGCTTGATTTTGGTTTTCAAATACCAGGGGAAGAGGGCCTCCCATTATGTTAACATTTTATTTTGCAGAGAAACTGGAAGTCCTGCAAGGTTAATGACATCTTTAAAAGAAAATGTGTTGGGAAGTCCTAAGGAATTGCTAAAATTAAGCGTTCCATCTTTGGTGTATGCGCTCCAAAACAACATGGCTTTTGTGGCTCTTAGCAACTTGGATGCAGCAGTTTACCAGGTAATGAACTTTTTTTACGTAACTGATCTGTGAATCTGTTTCTTTTTACGGTTTCACGTGCCCAACACAGAGCTCCCCCTCCAATCCTGCTTTGAAAGCGAAGGGGTGCTTCACTGTGTGCTGAGCTGTTGTAGTGCTCTGCTTGTTGGAACTGATGGAGGTTGAAAATTCACCCTGCTGTAACGGAAAATGGCAAAGATAAAGAAGGGTCCCTGGGAAAATCAACGAGCATAAAATTGCATTTGTCATTCTGTAGTTGAATCGTCCGTTTCCTCGTTTAGGAGGAGTTCACAGTGCCGGGGGCTCTTCCCTCTCTCTTCAGGTGACGTACCAGCTGAAGATCCCGTGCACAGCCCTGTGCACAGTGCTGATGCTGAGCCGTTCCCTGAGCAAGCTGCAGTGGCTCTCGGTGTTCATGCTGTGCGGCGGCGTCACGCTCGTGCAGTGGAAGCCTGCTCAGGCTACCAAGGTGCAGGTGAGGGCCTGGCTGCACCTCTGCGTGACACAGAATAAGCTGCCTTGAGCCTTGTATTTCATTTCACAGTAGCTAGGGAATAAAGTGGTGCCTCTCACATTGCACACAGCGGGATCCAGTTCTTATTCCCAGCCACTTCACTTACAGCAGAAACATGAGCTTGATCTTTTACTTTCAAATCTACCATGCACCAGTTCAGGCAGTTCAGCCACGCGTTGCCACAGTTAGTATAAATCACCCCAGTGGGCCACATCAGTCTAGTGGCAATGAACATCACAGCAGTATCTGAGCAGGATGTTGTTTCCAGCACTTGGCCTTGGTAGCGCTGCAGCTGCTGGAGCAGAAAACTTGGGATCAAGGCCTAGGGATTGGGCCACAGCAGCTGCATGGGGGTAGGCCTGAGCACACCCTGCTGGAGACACTGACCTCATCCTGGGAAGAAAGCAAGAGGCTGCTGCTGCTGCTCAGGCTTTGGCCGCTGGTCATCACGCTCCCAGGAGAGGAAGGTTGTGCAGCTGCAGGGCCGCAGCCAGGCAGCCCGCGCTGCCGGGGCCGTCACGTAACCAGAGGGTTATCGTTGTCATGGGCTCAGAGTGCCTCTGGAAGGGATGCTGATACATTACTAAGTGCTGCGTTTTTTAACACACCAGTTGCTGTTGCAGGTGGAGCAGAATCCCTGGCTAGGATTTGGAGCAATTGCTGTTGCTGTCTTATGCTCAGGATTTGCAGGTAAAGTATTAATTCAGTATACAGCTCATCAAGAGCCCTGGCTCAACTCACGATGTGTAGAACAGGACACTTTACAGTGCTTAGCTATCTCTGTTGATTAGCAAAATAAATAAGGACTTCATCCCCTCTGCCCATAATTACCCTCTGTGGGAGGTAATTATAAACCAGACTTATGACGTGGTTACTGTACTTGTGAAACAAATGCCTGGGAGCAGGGGCTGCTGCATTTACATGCTGCAACCAACTGGAGACTGGTTTGCAAGTGGAGGAACCTTCCAGGTCCTGACTAAGGGGAACCTCTTCAGTGACTCACTCAGTGAGCTTATTAGTACACACATTTTATAAAATTGGCTTCACAGTGAATAGTTCTCTCACAGTGATGATCGCACGAAACACTTGCATTTTAGGGGGAGTGGAATTGAGCTCCTCACTTTTTTTTGTCACTGTTTTTTTTGCTTGGCCATGCCCCAGCACACACCATGCACCAGTACAGTCTGCAGGAGCCCTGCAGGTGGTTATCTGGGATGTGAGGCCACAAGTAAGTTGAAGGAGGAGGCCGTGCTGCACTACGTGAAGCGTTTCTTTGCAAACAGCTCTTCTCCTTAGAGTAGTTTCTCTGTCTCCTACTTACACAGGAGGCAAGAACTTGAGGACAAGTGAGCTGGTACTCAAAACTAAGGAATGCAATTACTACTTAATTTGTTACAGAATTCAGGGACATTTTTTTTTTCCTGGCTGTAGGCTAGACTTCCCCCCTCCCTGCCAGAGAACAAGGTGTTGCCACCCACCTCTAGCACTACACGGTTTTGCAGATCACCCTCTGCAGCATGTACGTGGAGAACATGCTGAGCTGAGCAGCAGGGAGGGAAGGGAGCCAGGCTTGCTTTTCCTTTGGCCTTTTTTAGATGAAATGGCCACTTGGGAGTAAAAATTATCAATGAGACCATGCAGAGCTCACTCAACTTTCCTTGGAAGGAGCAAAATTTCCTGCCGCAGCTGCTCGCAAGCTCTGGGAGCGCAGAGCTGCAGCTCTCCTCTCCAGCAAGCGCAGCGCAGCCCCACAGGGCCTTGGCGTTTGCATGGTGAAAACATGAGCCCTCATTTCCTCCTGCTCCTTCCCCACCCACAATGTGAAGAAGTTACGTGAAGACCCCGTTAAGTAAGTGGTTTATGTAATTCCAACTAAGAGCAAAAAGTTACTTTTTTTTTGTCCTTTGGAGATGGAAAATAATCTTCCTTCAAACTGCTGACTCGCTGATGATTTCCATGTGATTTCTGAGGGCCCAACAATGAAGGGCTTTGGCCAAATACAGAATGACACATCCCTTGTGACTTGAAACAGCCCTGAAGAGCAATTTCTCTTAAGCATCATCCACCTTTCCCCCCCCCCTTTTTTTGTTACTTTCTCTTAGAAAGCTGAAAACGCCCTTTCATTGGCTTAGTTACTATTTTCATACTTCACAACATTTACCTGTATGTTTCACACTGGAGCTGAATTCCTCGCAAACTGACTGAACCTTGTTGTGCTCTGCAAGTTCTCCTTTGAGGCAGGGAGCCCAAGGGAGACTGCTGAGGATTTTTTTTAAGTACTACAGTTATTAACAAGAGGAGGGTTTTTGATGCTGTTTAGGCTTGCAAAAATGTGTTCATATGAGATAATATTCTCTTTCCTTGTGCAGCTTTTTGTGTTTGAAGACCTCCACTATGAATATCTTCTCTATTTTATTCACTAAATGTATTTAATATATATCATATTGAATTCTTTCTTGTGCTTTTAATGAGTTTAAGAGCATCAAGACCTTCCTTGAAACCAACTTGGTTATTTGAGGAGGAATTTGTGTGTCTAGGTCTTCTAATACAAAGGCCTGATCTCTGTGCTACCCTTGTTCAACATCCCTTGTTGGGGATGAATAAAATTGAAAAATTCAAGTCAAATTAATGATTAATGAATATTAAATTGCTAAGAATATCTCTGACCTTTATTAGAACCAGAAGAATAAATGGTAACTGTATGGGCCTGTGACTAGATGAAGAGTAGAACTGCTGATGCTGTTTGTTCAGAATAGTTTCCCTTTTGTGAAGGTTTCCATTTGATACTTTAAAATATCCAGAGCGGGGGGAGGAAATCCTTGCACACCGTATGAAAACCTAACTACCACCTCGAGGTTAAGAGCACAGGTGCCAAGGTAGATGGTTTTTCTAGTGCAGAAAGGCCCATGAGACACCTGGCTGGAATCACAGACCTGGCAGCTCCAGACAGAAATGAGAAGTGATTCCAGCAGGGAAGCCATTGACAACCAAAAACAACTGTGAAAGGAAAGTGTGCTTTTGATGTTATGGAAGAGTGTACAACTTTTGATGTTATGGAAAGTGTATTATGCTTTGATGTATGTGAAAGGATTCATTCTGTCCTGAAGGATGTGCCTTTGTGGCACATGTTGGGCCTCCTACACTGTGTGAACTTAATGATCCTGTGTGGACTTAAAACAACTTTACTGAAAAGTATTTGTTGGGTTTTGTTTTCCTAGGAGTTTATTTTGAAAAGGTTTTGAAGAGTTCAGATACTTCCTTATGGGTGAGGAATATTCAGATGTACTTGTCTGGGATTGTGGTGACTTTATGTGGTGTCTACATGTCAGAAGGAGCCCAAGTTCTTGAGAAAGGCTTCTTCTACGGCTATACATCCTACGTCTGGTTTGTCATATGTAAGTAGGCTGTGGCTTTAGGCTCGGGTTACGTTGGTTTGCTTTTATTCACCTATGGTCCAAGTGATGGAACCTGCAAGCTCAGTCTGGCCCACTGCTTTTCCCTGTTTTGAGAGATTGTTAAATTATTATTTTCTTTGGAATTACTTGCTCAATTTCAGTGTCTGGAAACAGCACTGAGTAGCAAGGAGATGATCTGTACTTGAGTCACGTTTTACCTGCTAGACGTCAAATAGGCCTGTAGTTTCGCTGTGTTGCTTTAAATTGCCTATTAGGACTACATAGTCCAGGCAAGGAAAGTATTAATGGAATAAAATATATCCCTTTGTGTTACCTCTAGCTCCTTCGCTCATAGAACTCTGCTCTCTGCTTTCCAGTTCTTGCCAGCGTGGGCGGCCTCTACACATCTGTGGTCGTTAAGTACACGGATAACATCATGAAAGGCTTCTCCGCGGCTGCAGCCATCGTCCTTTCCACCATCGCCTCCGTCGTCCTCTTTGGGCTGCAGATCAGTAAGTAGCTTGTGGCCAGCGCTCCGGTCTCGCGCGCGGGGTTCAGGCAGGCCGGGGCGCTCTCTGGGGCGCGTTTCTGCAGCTTGAAAGTCCGCTCTGCTGAGTGTTACCTGCCATCAGTGCTACGCAAGCCCTCCCGTTTGCTGTGCCCGTGGTGACGGGGGTCAAGATTTATATAGGAAATATTTTTGAGAGGAAGCAGCTGAAAGGCTTGGGCTGTCGTGCAACTTCAAAGGATTTTCTCCTTGTTCAGTTCCCTGTCTGATATCATGCTCAGTCCTTCACTGTTTTTTGGCTCTGTGTGATGGTGGAAGGAGCAGCTCTCTGATACGGCGTTAGTGAGGGGACACTTAACCAAAGTTGCTGTAAAGAGAAGAGCCTCACAGCCCTGCTGAAAAGTAGCACCTTAGATCAAGTGATGAAAAACACAAGCAGTTCTAAAAACCCGGCTGAACAGAAACATTTTCTTGATGGCTGACACAAATAAAGCACGGATTGATGGTCTTTCTGCAGAAACTTCATTTATAATACTTGTCACGTGTCTAGATTTGTAAAGGCATGGAGAATGCCTTATGACAGACTTTTTAATCCCACTGTGCTTATCATGAGTTTATTCTAATACAATTATGAGATGTGGAGAGCTGGCAGAGCACACCTGGAGCTGCAACAAGAGGTCTGTGCTTGGTTTTTCTCACCCCATTCTTGCTGATGTGCAGCTAACTGAAATGGCAGAGAAACTGAGGAGTTTTCAGACAGGGATTCTAGATTTTACAAATTAGCTAACAGCTAATAGCTATTCCCATTTTGTCTCTTTTTCAGCTCTTACCTTCTTCCTGGGTGCTCTCCTGGTGTGTATTTCTATTTACCTCTATGGATTACCTCGACAAGACACTACAAAAATCGAGCCCTCAGAGACCAAGAGCTCCAAAGAGAGACTGGTTACTGTGTGACACTGTCCGTGACAAAAGGACACAGAAAATAGTCCATTTTTTCCAATGGACTGGAAAAAAAAAATGATCTTTTTTTTTTTAAATAGCCTTAAGCTAGTCATGAGACAGTTTAAGTGGGATAGAATAAAAGCAGAAGTTAGTTCTGTTTTACATACAAAGTTTTTCCAGTGGCTGCTGCTGAGGCTACGTTGTTGCCAAGGATGTGGACAAGTGTTTTATTAAAGGCGTCTTCACCTGCGTGGGACAACAGCGAGTCCCGTTTGCAAGGAAAACAGAATGAAGGAACTGAACATCATTTGTATATACTGCACATACTGGAGGAAAATGGGGTTCTTACTGTGTGTTTGATAACTCGTATTGCCCTTTGAGGGCAGAAATGCCCCAAAGCTTCTAGAAACTCTATTAAAAAGAGCACTTACTGCCAGCATTTTCTTTACACCATGTGGCAATTGCAGTTTCGTTGATCACAGGAAAAGTCTGCCTTATAGGTAAATACACATCATTAACAGAATACACTATTAATGAAAACACAAGTGAAATATTTCTTAAATGCAGCCAAGTCAGGCCATCTTCACTTCAACCATATTCGTGCATTATGTAGCTAGAAGGAATCAGAAGTGGCCCTTGCTAACTATGAGAAAATGATTTTTAAATGATTTGAAAAGTAATAATGAAAAACTGGTATTACTCTTAAAATCATTTAAAAAGTGAATGCAACTTACTATCTCCTGCTGCTGCTCTTAGAGGAGGGTTTTGTTTTGTGCTACTTGTCAAACAACTCCAGAGGAACACCATGATGCAGGTAAGTGCTCTCCTATCTCTGCTTAGTAACAAGGAATCAGAGCAAGGCATTGGACTAGTTGATTTTTATCTGTCTCTGAGTCCTTTTGTGCATTACAAAGTGATACCTGAAAACAGTTTTTGTAATGTAAGGCTTTGATTTAATTAAAAAGTGCCAAGTCTGTAGTTTCCCACTTCCCCCCAACTCTGAGGCCCTGCTCAGCCCATTTGTGGGCACTGCTGCGTACACGGGTGTCCACGCACACTCGTGACATGAAGCTCTGGGAGGAGGTGACAAGGAGGCGGAGGCCGCGCCGCAGCGGCGGCGCCTGCCCGCTCCACACTCGGTGTGACGCTGCGCGCGTTTCCGCGCACACATGGAGCTCCCACGCTGCATCAGCAGGCACTCACAGCAGCCTATTCATATCCTCTTGGAAAAAGGCAAAACCCACCTTTTCCACTAAGGTGTCTGGCTCTTTGCTGCATACAGCTCTGTTACATCTGTGTTACAGGTGTGATGCCGAGGAGCTTCATTCCATTAGCGAGAACGGAGCGTGCGGCGCGGAAGAGGCAGAGCCTTGCCTGCAAAATAGCAACACCCTCACTTAGCACTGCGTGCCAGGGCACGCCTCTCAGGACAGTGCTCGGAAGCAGCCTGTTCAATCTAAGACTGTTATTCCCATTTTCTGTCCCCAGCTGGAACACTGGGATTCAGACTGATTTTGAGGGCTGGGTAACAGTTAATGCTGGTAGAACTCGGGCCAGCTCTGGAGGCCTTTCCAGGGTTCCGGTGGCTGAAATTCCCGCCTGCATTAGATGCCCTCAAAAGAACTAGGGGCTGCTCTGGAAATTTCACTGTTCACTGTCAGGGTCTGCGTGGCTGTTACACAACTGTCTGCTTGGGAAGGTGCTATCCAACCTTGTCCCCCAGAAGAATTCTTGAAGCTGCCACATTGCAGGACAGTTAGGAGAAGGAGCTGCACTTTTCCTTGTCGCTTGATCCATTTTAGCTCAACTTCCCAAGAATATTTGGGACCATCTCCAAAGGCAAGACTAGCTCTAGGATCTAAACTCAACTAAATGGTGCAGCTTCATTACTTTCAGTTATTTCCTCCCCCTCCTCACCAATATGGCTTAACGCTTAAGAATAATTTCTTAACAAAAGCAGGTAAGGTAATTGCTTTTGAAATCATTTTTAAGTGTGTATTTTTTTCCTGAGAAGTTAAGGGGTCAAACACCTGAGAGATTTGCAGAAATTAGCTTGCAGCTCTCTCCTTGAACTGCGTATTAAGAGTTTTCAGCCTAAGTGCTCTAGCTAGCACTGGCTGCAACAGCAATAGAGCCAAGTGTAGAGAGGGAGGAGAAATTCAGTCACCTCCTCATTCTGTCTTCCCCCATAAAAGCTAAAGGAAAAGGTGAGAAATTAACCAGCAAGTTAAATATTTGCTTGCAAACCAGGGCGCAGGGGAGGGTGGTGAGGAGGAAGGGTGTCCGGGCTGTGCCTACCTGGGCCAGGCCATGGGCGCTGCCTTTCACGGGCAGGGCTCGGTGGGCAGCGGCGGCCACGTGGCTGCAAGGAAAGCGCAGTGAGAAGAGGTGCTGCTCCTGAGACGCGGCCTTCCTTACGCTGACCTCTCCCACTTCTTAAAGGCTCCCACTACAGCTGCTTCCAGCAAGTCCTCTCCAGTGTGTCACTGTGATGGTAAGAAGGACAGTGCCCCCTCTGGGCACAATGCCCTGTGGAGTTCACCTACCCACCCGCTTTGTCCCTCAACATGCAGGTTCAGCTGCGCCTGTACAAGGTACATGGACAAAATCTCCCCCTTGAAGCAGAGAGCTGCTCCTTAGGACACAATTAGTTCTGTGCCATTTCAGGGCTAGGCGCTGGGTGACGGCCAAGAGATTATTTTGGCTGAAGAGCAGTTAGTTTTTGAAGAGGGTCCTGCCTCCTTTGTTCCTAGGTTCCAAGCTCAATCCCTCCTATTTATAATATTATTTGCTGTGCTGCTGTATGTGTGCCTTGTGTGCCTGCCCCCCACCTTTGCATCCTAGCACCATTTGAGCTCTTCAGAGCTCTGCCTGTGCTTCCCAGGAGGTGCTCGCAGTGCCCTTACCTCAGCATGAGGAGGTAGCTGACAAGGTGCTTGGGCTGCAGGTCCTGAGACGAGCGATACAGGACCTCGTCATACCTGAGGGGGAGGAAGGGACCATTTGATGTTACGGCGGGAGGAAGCTGCCCTCTCAGGCCCATCAGACTTGCTTAAACTCAGCACAAACACCAGCACAACCGCAGAGCTAACAGGATTCTTCCGAACGAGGCTGAAGCTCTGCCGTTAGCACCCACCTCCCTCTTCCTCCCCACTCGCTTGCTGTGGGAGGCAGGTTGCTGCTATGCCCCAACACATACATCATAAACACAGCTGGTGTGCGGGGGCGCACGGCTATGGCCGAGAAAACACAAAAGCGGTATTTGATCCTGGAAAACTAGGTCTGGTCTTACATTTCAACACTGATTCTAAGTTCCAAGGAGCAAAACATATGTATTAAACAACTAAGCTAGTATCAAATGAAGGACACACCTGCCATGTTAGTGCAACAATGTGTTAGACTATTTATCAGTGAGCAAGTCCCATTTCTGCAGGGATGTACATGCAACCTTTCATCTACTGCTCACTGGTCTGCACAGGTAATGAGCAAGAACCTCTGCCTGAAAGACTCCGCCATGAGCAATGAACTTTTCGAGGTCCAAATTTTAACAGGGTGCCCTCGAGAAAGTCTTGCTGTGGCCAAAGGATTCTTTGGGAGTGCTGAGAGTGCAAAGCAGCCAACAAGACTTCTATTAGGAATTTTCAAAGTCTTAATTATTTCCAATTCCAACCTGGCCTGTATGGCATGGGCAACTCTCCTAGTCTCCATACTTTAATGTCACCCCAATGAAACAGTGCAAACAGCAGCGACTCAGCCTGAAGACTGAGTTAATGAAGAACATTACTGCTATTATCAGGTATTTACTCTTCTTACGCCAATTTTTCAAGGGAGGGTTACTGTCACACTCTATACAGTGCAAGGGATAAAGACACTGCCCAAATACTGCCGCTCTCTTGTGATAGTGCAGTCTGTGCCTGCTGGCAGCAAACCTCTTCAGTCTATTTTAAGGGAATTGGTATTTAGAACAGAAATGAGACAAACCTGAGAAGATGCTGAAGAACTGAGATGGCCTCCGGCTCTTGCAAGGATGCCACATCAACATCACTCAGCTGCCCATTCCCATGCATCTGCTCTAAACTAGAAAGCATAAGAATCAAAAACAAATCCTGGATGAGCAACAATAACTTGTATTTTAAAAAGAAAGTGTAGGGATCTTTTGTTCAAACTAAATAAAGCATCTGAGACAGGCAGCTGATTTCAGTCCAACATAAAAATGTCTTTTCAAATTTGAGCTAGACCTTCTGTTTCAACAAGTTTAAAAGCCCAGACACATGCATGCTGCAGAGGCTCTGATACCAACCACACATGGAAGCTGGCTCTATAAAGCAGAGGGCCAGCTTAGCTCAGCCCTATGGAGATGAGGTAGAAATTTCATTTTAATTGGCTTACTCTTCTGTGAAGTCTCATGAATCCCTATTGTAAGCTCACAAATCAGCTGCAAGAGTGAATATTGTATTTAGAGAAGAATCTCTTCTTCCAACAGTAGGTCAGTGAAGCTAAGTGCACTGTTTGACACCCATTTCGCACATACAAATCTTCCTCTTACCTGTGGAGTCTGGCATGTGTGTACTGCAAGAACACGCCTGTGTCTCCCCGACTCTGAAGAGCTCGATCCCAGCTAAACTGGTAATCAGATGACAGAAGGCCCTGGAAGTCCTAGGACAGTAACTCAAGTCAGTGTCATCCAGATATGGCTCCAAATGTATAACTTCTCACAAAAGGTGCTAACGTGCCCAGAAGCAGTTCAGACTCACCTGGATTATTAGTGCTGCAAGACCAATCTTCTCTGCTGTCTCTACAGGGTTTTCTAGCTCTTTGGTTGCTGAATAGAAAGAAAAACAGAATTTCTGATCTGTAGTAGTACAATTCCCTTACTCGGACCTGGAGATGACAATGAAACAGAAGATCTTGCAAAACTGTTAACTAGCAGCACAGAAATTGTCAGGATGCACCCAGCAAGATGTCCAGGATAGAAGACTTTCTTAGAAGTTATAATTAAAGCTTTCTTCTCCTTCCCCTGTGTGATACAGATTTTACAGTCAGAAGGGTCCACTGCAACAGCCTAGATTACACTAACTTCCTTCTCATGATTCAGCCAGCCAATCCTTAATGCCAGGAAGAAAATGATAAAAGAATTCAGTTTACATTTAAAAGACCCAAGTGATAAGAGAGACCTGAATAATCCAAGAAAATAAAATGTTCCAACAGCCAATGACTCCTCCTCAGGAGTGCCACCACCTGCGGAGGATCCAAACGGGCTGCAGTCAGAGCCTCCCCAGAGCGGATGGATTTCTCTGTTGAGCCAAGGGAGGGAAGTAGCTTTACCCACAGATCAGCTAAGCAAAGACAAGCTGGAGCATCCAAGTCTAAAGAAGGCTAAAATTAGACCGTGTGAATACTACCTTTATTTGAGCACTGAGTTCACCTAACCTTACCTTCTTTCACTAAGCATTACTATTTCTTTGATTAAAGCCCTTCTGTCAGGCATAGACATGGCAGGAGCCTCTCCAAAGCTTTAGAAAAAACATGCTGAAACATGAAAAAACATGTCATTTTAGAAAAAAACATTAAACATGCTGAAGTCTGTCACTACAAAAGCCAGTGATTCTGAAGCAGCCCGGGAGAGAACACCCTCCCAACGGCTGCAGAGGTACCTCTGCAGAGATATTCCCAGCTTTTCCACAACTCAGGGACATCCTTCAGAAGTCAAGCAGCACACTGATGCACAGAGAAGATTGCTGAGCTCGCTGCCCTTCTCCCGGGGCCAAGCTGGCGCAAGAGCTCACCACAAGTTCTGTAAACCTGCCTGCATCAACAGCACATTACATGCAGACCTTCACCGAAATCAACTGCTTGTGTCTCAACACCATGACCCTGCCTAATGAAATGGTGCTGCTTTTGACACTCGCAATGATTTCTGCTTTTAAACTCGGATCCCAGCACTCTGCCAGGCTCTCCTCAACTTCCTACTTGGGTCTTCTGAAGAGAAACAAGAATCTGTACTTGCCTTCGCAAGGCAATTCTGCTCTGCTCTGGCAGGGCCCATAGTGGTGTTTTCAATTGCGGTCTGCGAGTTAAACTTGCGGAGTTCAGGCCATAATTTGCTGCCCCAGCTGATCCTTCAATAACAGCAGAAGATGGAGAATGGAGCTGTCACCTTAAGACCTGATTTAGGTGGAGACAACTTTGCAGTACAGTTTTAGTACTGTAGATCCCTGCCTTTTGCTCAGATATTTCTTCAAGCCAGGTCTGCAAAACCAATGGAGACAATTTTGAAGCATTTGTGCTATTTCTTTGCTATGTACAAAATTTAGAAAGGACTAAGATTGCAATGTGCAGGCATAGCTTATAGCGCTGAGACGTCTCAGGCTGTGTATTCATTTACACAGACAAATATGCTTAGATTACACTGTTTCCTAACAGAGACTTATTTCAAAACAAACAAAAAAGCTTTTTTTCTTTTTTTTTTCCTGCTGCTGTTGTTTTTGTTCTTAAAGACGAAAACTAACATTTTGCATAACTGAGTCAGCAGTGGACTTACAATTTAAAAATACTGTGCCATTGTGTCACAGAAAATTCATTCTGGTGGCACTCTTAGATGAGATGCTAGATGGGACATAGACAAAAGGATCTACAAAAAGAGAAGCGAAGAAGTGACATTACAGAGAGGGCTTATGTGGACAACAGGGCTCATTAAAATTAAAAAAAAAGAAAAAAGAAAAAAAGGAAAAAAAAAAAAGAAAGAAAAAAAGAATGCCAGTAATGGATACTTAAATAGCAGAACAACTGTAGCACATCTAATAGCAAAGGCAGAGTTTAGACAGCGGTATTTGACTAACCAGCTACACACAGGCATGACTTTTAAAGCCAGCACTGGCTGTTAGATATTCAGCTCCCAAAGCCTCTCAATGACAGCCAGGCATCTTGCTGTCACACGTATTTATAGTATCTTCCACTGTGTGTCTAACACTTTGCAAACAGTGAAGACAACACCGTGAATCAGGAACTTGCAATTTCCATTTTAGGAAAAGGGAAGCAAGGCAGGAATTCGAACATAAGGGGAAAACCTTCACGAGCACGGGTATGATTTAGGGTCTATGGACAAACTGTGGGGAATGCTACAGGGTCAGCTGAACACACCGCTTCCTTTGGCTGCTCCCCTGCTTACTGCTCGCGCAGTTAGTTCAGTGTGGCATAAAAACGAGCTGCCTCTGAGCTCAGCTCCGATGCTGGGCTTTTAGCTGAAGCTTTAGCTACCTCCCTCTCTGCAGTAACGCTGGTTTGCATAGCAGGTCACCCTTGCATCCCTTAACCCCTGCAGTTCACCATTTCAGTCCAGCACAAGAGGGGGCAGCACTTCACCAGGAGCTGCTTAAATCAGCTTTGCTCCAAGAGGAAGCAGCTCTAGAGCCACAGCCCGGAGTGCAGACAAACATTCCCTCATGCAGATGCTGCTGCAGGGAAGCGACCTGATGGGGACGCAGGGGACAGGCTGGGAGGATGAAAAGACAGCTGAGGCCCAGGCAAACTACTTGCCAGCAAGTCGGACGAGTTAATCTTGCTGGAGAAATGTGTCAGAGCTGCTGGTCCCTTGGCGAAAAGCTTACTGTGCCCTGAAATGCAATCCCAACTCCACTATTGGCTAGTTTTATATATATATTTTACCACACATATAATGGGAGATGGAGCAAGTGCAAAGATGAGAGCGTATCACTGATTGGTCTGATTAAGGGGAGAGTGAAGAGCATAAAAGACGACAGGGTTTTGACCAACACAGAACATCAAATGAACAGAGTAAGATCTGAAATAGCTAACTTTTTGCATAGGCCATGTTCTGTAACATCCGCGAGCGAGCTTCGTCTAAAACATCTTCCAGGAAAATAACTTCTCCTCTCCGAGTCTTCATTCCTTGAACTAACCCAAAAGACACATGCTGACACCTGTGTTGAAAAGCAGCAGGAACTAGAATTACATTTTAATCCATAGAAAGGTGCACGGTATTTGTTCAGAACTGGTTTCAACCAAGAAACAGCAATAACAGCTGAATAAACAGTGCTCCAACATGGGAAGCCTGATGATACAATCAGCAATTCCTACTTCAGCAACCAAAACTCCATACGCATCACAGAATGGGGAAGTTCTGATCAGAATTATGATAACCTGGTCAGCTGTGTGCTCTTGGGAACCTCTCTTGCTACTAGCTTTAATGCCCAGTGCTCAATGCAATAAATTCAGGATGTAGACAGATCAGATTTATGTGGCAACACAAATCTCTTAATAACATCAGAAAGAGTCATAACAATTTTATTGTGGCTACAATTAAACTAAAAGTGTAATTAATCACTACTACTAATAAAACATTCACTGTTTTTGTTCATAATAATCTCAAGCACTAGTCTGGACCCATGCAGAAAGTTGCATTTTAATGCAACTCTCAGGACAGAGAAAGTAGGCAGACTAATATTCCTGAAAGCTAAAACCTTTAACTGCAAAGGACCCATGGTCTCTCTGAGAAAGCAGAATGATTTAGTCTCCAGATCCAATACCGACCTTTGCTCAGGCTGCCAAGAAGGTTGGTAATTACAATGAATAACAGTGGGGATACTTAACCCTGCTAGATATTTCAAGTTTGAAGTATGAGGAATTCAGGTCTTTGAGAAATGATAAAATGTATTCCAAGCATTTTTCCAGTATGTGGACACCCATCACCCCAAAGGCTATATGCCACAGAATCTGAAAAGTTGTTTTCCTTTTTCCCCACTTTTACAGTAAAAAGTCATGGAAGGCCCATTAAATGACTGACAGGGCTATTCTCTTTTTCCCTTCTCCTAAAAACAGGGGAAAGTCTCCAATTGCAAGTAAGAACACTCTGAAATGCTTGTGTGATGTGCTACAGCACAGAAGGTGGAGACAATGTGAGGATCTCTTCAAAAGTATATTCAGCTAAAATGCTAATTTTCATGCACCCATTTTTACCCACAAAGTAGTATATAATTAAGCCCCATATATACATACCTTTCTGCCCAGTCATAACCCATTAGCTTCAGTATTTGGAACAAATGTCGAAAGTGATTACTTTGACTTTTATCTGTCTGAAGAATAAAATTGGTGTATATTAGCAGACAGCCCAGGTTGCTTTTAATTTTGCTTTTAACATGCAAACACAGAACACCAAGGCGCTGTCATTATGGCCTTGCAAGGAGAATTAAGACTTATGAAAACAGACAAGACCTGGAAAATATTTGAAAATCTTCGGAATATTGAAATACTTGAAAACAGATTTCTGCATCTTTTCAGAAAAAGCAACCTACCTCTTTGAAATTGATTATTCCTAGGTCCTAAATACAAAGCCATAAATGGAACTAAAACTTTGATGTTCTTTAGTTTCACATAATCTGTCAGCTACCCTTCAGATAAGATGCCTCCATTTTCACTTCAGAGCCTTGTTGCTCTTGATATATGTTCTCATGTTTTATAGACCAAACCTCGTGAGCTTCCTTTGGCTTAGGGACAGACAACCTGTTAAAGTCTATCAATAATATAACTAACAGAATGCTGTATCTACCATGATGCACGGGCTAACATGATTTCCAATGAAAATCAAAAGGTTTTCATTAGGCTAAACTCACTGAACCCATTAGTTTCTGTTGTTTCCCACATGACTTGTGGGGCATTACATGTAAGTCAGATACATAATTAAATAGCACAGATGATCACATTTTCATATTAATGATGCATCCTGTGCACCCTTCAGCTTCCAGTTATCCTCTCCCATGACGCAAGGCAGTTTTCTTTTGGAAATTCTTCAAATCCAAAAATGATTTTTGTGGGTTTCCAACTAATAGTGTTGCTTTTTCCCTTCTAGGGACTACGTCACTCAGACTCTTCCATATCCTTCATTAAAAAGGAATAAAAAAACAAAACTAGAGTCATCTTTAAATAAATGTATTTCTTCATTTGCTGGTGTTTCAGGACAATGAGTGAGAAATGAGTGAAGTGCTTAACTGTGCTTCTTAAGCCGACTTCTGCATCAAGTCTGAAGTATCTGCCTCTATTTTCATAGTTTCTCAAAACATACCCTTTTCCTGTGTATCACCTTTTACTGTGCAGATCCACAAGGCTGATAAATGAATTACAGTTGTCAGCCATTCCAGTGAGTCCTTCAAAGCTCTTTTCCAGCACCTCAACACATGTGAGAAATGTTCTGTAACCACTGCAGTGCCAACTCTCTTCTGCTAAAATATCTAACAAAAAACTTCATGAAATTTAGGTTAAGGCCAGCTCATTGCATTGACCAGTGCTGGCTGCTCTCTCTGCTCCCTGCCACGTCTGAACTTCTTTCCCATGTTGTAGGAGAGACTGTAAATGCTGTGACAGAAACTGCTTTTGTATTGTGTGTACACAGCACCTCCCTCAGCACAACCTGCACTGTGGTCAGAGCATTTAGGAGCTCTTTGCACAACTGGAGCCATCTGTGAGCAGACAGTGAGAAGAATCATCACATATCTTCTCACAAAAGACTCCAGTCCTTCAAAGACTTTATTGCTTCCCTGTGATTGTTCACAGGGCAGAGTTTTCAGCTATAACTAAACCAAAAACTGACTTCAGTCTGTAATCGCCTATCTCAACAGTGTACACAGGAACAGCATACAGAAGAACATCCAAAATATTAACAGCTGTATTAAAAATAGTATAGCAGATTATTTTTAGAATCCCATAAATTCTCAGGAAAATAAGGATATTAAAACTGAAGCCAAGTTGAAAATATCTATCAGGCAGTACAAGCTAAATTCCAGGTTTCAAATGGCCACCTGAAAACTAGGCATCAGGCCCCACTTTGGATGTTGTGTGATACCATAAGCAGCAATAGTGAGTGTTATTTATAGCTAAAGTTAAAACTGTGTGAAATCCAAAAACACTAAGAAGGATGGAAAAGCACAGTAGTACCACAGCACTTTAGCTCTGCCTAAAAGTAATACTCAAAAAGTGGATGCATAAGTAGGAAAACAACAAAACAAAAAAGTATGTGAATTAAGAATTTGAAGACACTACAGTTTCATATAACACTACTTTTGCACAGCTTCATAGCATAACAAAAAATAACACAAGAGAAGCTTCACATGATTAATATCCCTGTTTTCCTTATATATCCAAATACATAGCTAAGCAGACTAAGTGGTTACCTTTACATGAGCAGACTGCAGACTGACAGTGGAAATTATATCCAATGTCCAAAAAGAGTTTCCAGTTGCTGCTTTAAGTGCACTGAATTCAGCTGAATCTTAGCGCCCTAACAGCCCTGCCATAAAGCAGCAGCAAGGCTAAGTTCCACTCACAGGCAACCTATCTCTCACTCTTGTTTTATGACCCACTTTACTGGCTCTCGCCAAGTCGGAAACAGCAGAAACATTAACCACATTATCCCAAAACTTAGCAAGTTTGAGGGAACAGGACTAGAGCCACCAACTTATGGCCATTTCAATCCATGTCACGTTCATAAATCACATGACAGGATAGTTTTGCTGCATATTTTATGTGGACCAGTAGATCCACACTAGACCCACGCAGGGAAGTGAAGTTCATCCAGCCAACTTAAGACCACTTGCTCTTTCTATTAGCCCAACATTCAGCCCACCTCCTAACTTTGACAAAATGCCTTGTTATTTTCTTTCTAATTATTTTTTCTTCCTTCGTCCTGGATACCTCATGGCATGACAGAGATAACTACCTACACACGTGAACTAGACGAGAAGCTCCTTAGCTCCTAACGCAATGCACTTCCAGAGCTACACTGCTCTCTGATGCTACAGATTGAAGGATATTGCAGTCGGCAGAGACCAAAAAAGAAAAAACAAGAAAAACAAGGACTTGTGTTCTAGAATCACAACTGGAAATGACAAGCTAATGAAAGCTTCCTGAAGATTAAATATATGGTTATGATTTTTTTTCTAAATCTGGAAAAAAAGAGAGTATAAAAGCATCCTATGAAATGTCCTTGATAGTTCTAAAGCAAAGAAATTTCAAACAAGTGAGATAATCCAGTTTTTATTGCTGATATTGTTGGAATTGTTAAAAAAACACCAATCCAGAAACACAAAGATTCCCTGTTAGCATTTGCTTTGTCTGGATTGATTACATAGGACTTTATGTGCAAGTCCTAGTTAATGAAACTGCCATGTAGATCAGAGCTATAAAAATCCACATTATTGATAACATCAGTACTCTAACATATTCTTAGATTCATTTTAGAACATTCATTAATAACATTTATCTCCTTATAACATTAACACTTTTTTATAACTTGGTTAAATATTAATGACATAAAATTCAATGTCAGATAAGTATAAGTTCTTTTAAAACAATTTTCAGTGAGTTTAAGACAGCAAATAACTTCAGAGATTATTTTTTCAGCCATTTGTGGGCCACAAACTGAAGGAGAATCAAGAAACACTGCCACATTAAGGCACATCTGCTGTATGGTTTATTACAGTGCCGAAAATACCATGTGCCAAAGTCTTATAGGGATCAAGAGCGCCCTGGATTACTGGAAAAAGTCAGGCCTAGGGCTTAGTGAATCTAGAATTACTTACCACATACATCATAGTATCACAGTTATGTTTATTCATTCGATCTATAGCAGCAGCAACATCTCTGAAAGAGAGACAATGAGAAACCATTTGGACTTTCTTTTGAACTAAGCATCTCATTATCTGCTGCCTGGGAAAACTAGTTTGGCGATTCTCTCTCCTCCATACAGAGAAGGATCCATGAATTCTCTCCTCTGTGTGCACATGTGTATGCAAGTCTGAGGGCCAGTCACTTCAAAGACCTGTCATAGCTACATTGCCAGTTTCCATTAAAACTACTCACTAGTCAAGGTGTCCCAACCCAGAAATAAAATGCTTCAAAATCCACACTATCAGTTACTTGTGCAGAAGTTTACTAATGAAACAAAACCCAATAAGCAAAAAAGGACTTACTGACCTTGTTATATACAGAGATGTCCCATCACTACGCATGACAGTGGAAAATGATGAAAGGTCTTTCTTTTCTGAGAGATCCACAATTCCTGTCCCTTTCCTGTAATTTGACAGAAAACACTGAGGTGACTGCAAGCCAGATCGGAAATGCAGGCAATTCTGGGACGATGAAGATCAAAACCAAAACAACAGACCTCTGGTCATGTCACCCAGCAACTTTGGGCAATCCCACTCTTTTCTTGAATGACTGTCTCCTTTAAGCCTTTCCGAAAACCATTCCTGGTTTTCCATTAGCTCTGCTGATGCCAGGGAGCTGCCTGCTCACATCCTGGTGTACTCTGTTCATAGAGCTTCTGTTCCAGTTAAGACAGGCAGCATATCGAGGCAAAGATTTCATCTGCGATTGTGAAATGGTACACGCAGCTACCAAACTAATCACCAGCTTACCAGGCAATTAGGAGCCAGCCACTATCACTGAACTCAATTTGGCATTGCCAGGCTTCTGTGCTGGCCGCAAGAAAACCACAAAAGCCAAAAAAGGTCATACGTTGTTTTCTGAAGAAGTCCTTTTTCCTCCAAAATCTTCAGAACTTCCTGGGACCTCTCTTGGTAAAACGATTCTCCAGAATACTCATCAAAATGCACTCCTAATCTCTGCAAAGAAAGAATATCAAAGAGGAGAAACATTGTTAGGTCAAGCCTAATCATTTCTTCAAGTTAACTCAGAGGACGGGTTTGTGTCAGAAGTCAGATAGAGAGAGCAAAGGGATTTTATGCCGGGAAATATTACTGTGTTGTTAAAAAGAAAGGATACTTGGAATTTTTAGTCTGCCTGTGTGTTACAATTAATCTCCCAGAGTTGAATATACCATCAGACATCAGTTACACGAGAAATCAAGAGCAAACTGAGGACAGTGCTCAGTACAAAAATCCTGAGGTTAATTAGTTGGCTGAAAGGGAGAAAGCAAATAGCAGGCTGTGCTGCAGCTATAACCAGAGAAAGTTTTCAGTCTGGAAATTAGCCCTATTTTAAAACGATAAGATTTCTTTAAAATCTTTTTTTAAGATTTAAAAAAAAAAATCTGCTCATAAACTTTGTTCAACATAGACCTCACCATTACTGGAGGGCTCAGTGTACATCTAGCAGTGATAGGTTAACTGTAACTGTTGAAACACGGTGAAACGCAATGGTACAAATGATAATATTTTTAACCGAGAAAAAGAGAACTGCGAGAATTCTCAGTCTGTCAGCAAGATACTTGCTAGTTGGAAAACAACCTGGGAGCAATCTGGCTGCGCATACAGCGCGATACTTACCCTAAGAGGTAAGTTTCTGCTAGAATTATCAAGAATTTGTCTCACTTAAGAGACCTTAACCTGAAGCACTTGGCACAAATTCAGGGATAAGTTGCAGGAAAGAAATTAAAACACAGCCAGGCTACTTGAAGTGAGGGAGACCACTTCTATTTAACCTTGCAAAACAAGAATGAAAGAAGACATGACCACTTTCTGTAAATCATAATATGGAGGAAGATGGGGAAATGCTACCTGAAGAATAATGCTACCAGAATTAAGTGGTATGAAATTAGTTATGAATACTTTGAGGTTGAAAATTAGAAAAAAAAAAGTCTAAAAAATATCTAAATCCCTCAAAACTAGGCATCTATTCCAGAACCTCATTGCAAAAATGTAGGAAAGCAAAACTCCAGCTGGCTGTCAGATGGACCTCTGACAGTTCTTCAGATTTTATAGCACTAACACCAGCAGACTGGTTTCAATGGCAGAAGGGGCACATCAGTCCTATTTCCCAAATCACAGCACTCCTTCTGTGGCCAGTAGCACAAGCCTCTCCCATGAAGCAGTCAGTGCACAGCTGCATTCATGAGATTACGGTATACAACAGATGGCTGTATATTAGCTGTACTCTCATGCAGGGAACTTATACACCAATTACTATTATAAATCCCAATTGCTATAATTTCTTACACTCAATTGGATGTGCAACATACACAGCTCTGCATTATAACAGTAGATTAGAAATGTGAAAACAGATTTATCTCCTAATAAAATTTATAACACAGAAACTGTTAAATTTAGTTAGTGGGTTGCTGCCAGCTTCAAACATAAAATAGAATTGAGCAATATTTATCTGACATCGATTCGCTTTGTTGCTTAGCACCAGACTCTGAGCTTCAGGGATTTAAAAAAGGGAGAGTTAGTCAAATGGCCAATTTGATGGACTGCTTTAAATAAAATGTATCTAGCTTCTTAGCAACTAAGGAGATTCTATGCTTGGATGTTAAACAAACTAGCAGCCTTTCCCAAACAGGCCCATGAACTGGCATATTTTAAAATATTTCTTCCACAACATTGTGAGTTTACTGTAAAGACAACAAACTGACAACACCACAGCAGCTTCTGTTCCTGAGTTGGTTCACTTCCTGGAACTCCGTTTTATGAAGAAGTGCTATGGCTACATAGCAGCGACTAGGTCGACTGATGGAGCAACACACAGAAACCAACAATACAGGAAAAAAAACAGTAGATGATTTGTACCTTATAAATCCGGATGTATTCTTCAATACTGAAGCTTCTAAACTGTTTCCAAAGTGACAATGTCTGCTCATCATGTTCTTCCAGCTTTCTAAAGAAATCCTTAGCCAGCTTTTTTGTGTTTTCATCCTCTGCTGCTTTATTAATCTGTACATACACCTAAAATATAATGGCATCAAAATGCTGCAGAAGTATAAATCTCTCCACAAATAAAAATAAGCAGAACAAGTTCTACAAGAACAATACAAATAGGTTTAAAGATGACATTTTAAATCTTTAAAATGTAAAGCTGTTTAAAAGAGAACATATCCTATTTAAAGAATGAATCCTCAAAGACAGTAATGCCATAATTTCTTACTAGTGTTGCTGTCATCCTCTTCTTAACCATGAAAAAGTGCAGTAGCAGAATATAGAACAAATTCATGCATAGATTGAAAACTGTCACAGAGTTTTACACCAGAGACTCATTTTCACAGGACCATAATGGCGGTATATTTAACCATCCACAGTCTAAAAATAGGCTGCAAATGAAGCACCAAGAACCTAGATGGATTCACCTTTGTAGAAGTTCCAAAAAACAGTGCGGATGCAAAAGCCACCTCCTCATACTAGTCTGCACTCCTAATATTCCTTTGCTGTCTGGGTATGGTTGAAGTCAAGTACATGAATATCAGCATATGACTAAAAACTCACAGATTAATTGTCATAAATTTGCTAGAAGCATTACAAATAATTTTATTAGCCAACCCTACAGATCTACACTGAATTTGACTCTCCTGTTCATTAACAAATTCCTTTATAGTCCAGAAGGCCAAATGCTTGCCCAGACTGTGATTCCTTTCTTTTCAGATGTAGCATCTTCAAAGCCCACAGAAAATTTTTGAAAACTTAGAGGACCATGTAAAAATAATTAATCAGTGTTTACACTAGGTATTTAGACCCAAATAGTTCAACACTAATTAACTTTTAAGCCTTTGTAAGAGAGCTTACCTTAACAGAAAACAGAAACTTCCTGCAACGTTCAGACAATGAGTTAGACAATACCAAACACCAGCTGTAATGGGTTCAGCCCATAAAAACGATCCTACACCTTTTAGTTCTTGAACTTGAACTTCTTCCCTTCCTTTTGCACCCCAAGATTTTCAGAGATGGAGCTTAACACACAGTACTGCTGACAAGCCTCAAAGATTAAATGTTTGTTTAGTTCTGCCATGAAAAAGAAATCTAAAGGACAGGAAAAAATCAGCTCTTTCCAAGAACAATTTTCCCCGTTTCTCAAAAGGCAGCTTCACATATCCTAACATCTCCTTCCCCAGTCATTATTTTTATAGAGCAAAAATAATGCAAAAGACAAACTTGCACCTGAGTCCTGACCAGAATGGAAGGTACAAAGCTCATTAGAAAAGCATATTCAATGATAGATTATATATATGCCAAAATTTTAACTATTTGTTCAATTCTGCTCCTCATTAATATCAAATCCTGCCATGAATTCCGAAGTGGTGCCCTTCTGCTGTTGTGCGAAACTGATCTCTCCTAAGGTTTGCTTAACATGAAAAATTCCATGCAAAGTTTTTATGTAGATCGTTAAAAACTGGGTATAAGAAATTCTTCTTTAATCTCAAACAACTACTACACTACAATCTGTAACAGCTAGACTGAATACTGCTCTAAATCTGAAGGTATATTTTTTAATTTAGGTCATAAACCTAAAGATGTTGAGATAGATGATGTTTGAAAGTTTTAGCACAAAATCGTAAGAACAGACTGAAATTACAAGTGAAAATTAAGTAATACGCAGTAATGCATACCCACGTACCAAACCACTTATAAGACAGATTGAGGGGGAAAAAATGTAAGTGTAAAAAAAAAAAGTGTAATTTCTTGTTATTTTTTGAAATCCCACAGCTGAGAGTTCCACAGCTCTAAACAACTCTAAGCTGTGAATCTGTCATTTCCTTGAGGAGGCCTCCAGAATGATGGAGCGAGCGAACAGAATGTACCTACGTCAAAGAAGCTGACAGACTCAGAAGGAACTTCTCCGTCATATGAATAAGCTGCCTAGTACATATTTAACTGCAGCATATCTGAGCATTCAAACACACCCTGTTCCCGAGCCAATAAACGCATTTATATAAAATAGATAACTTGTGACTTAGCATCCAAATGCCACCATTACTAATAGGTCCCATACCAGCTCAGAGAGCACAGGTTGGCTTTGTACTAGAGAACTCTTGATAGAGTCCCACAACAATCCGCGACAAGACTTAAAACAATTGAAATGTTTTATTTTGAAGGATGAGGGCTGAAACATTAGTCACACCAAAAAGTTTGTCCATCTGTCTTCACAGTAGCTAGATTTGCACATTAAGTGTCATAGCCCACATTCTCTTGCTCCTGATAACCTGCTGTATACATGTTACAGCCAACGTGTACCGTCAACCTAAAGATCACCTAGCTCAAGCAGTTGATGCACTGACATAGGTCTAACTGCCTGAAGCAGGCGCAGGCAACCAGCAGAGGCCTAGTATAAAGTTACCTGCCTCTTGGGGCGTTTTTTAAAACCCACTGAAATCTGTCTTGGCTGCCACGGCCCACCTTATCACTGGTCTTTAAACACAGTTTAAATCTAACATGTGTGTCTAATCATGAGCCTGCAGGCACAGTACTCTCTCCAAGCTAACAGCTAAGTTCAATGCACTGTCTTCTAAAGTCCTTAGCTGATTTTTTCTGCACTTACCTCAAAAAGGTGTTGTAAAGGACTGGACTTTAGTTTTTCTTCATTGCCAAACTGTTGGAAACCAACACCCAGTAAGCCTTAAACAACAATTAAACACAGAGTTAGACAACAGCTGAGCGTGTTTTGCTCTTATGATTAAGTTGTTTTCAAAAGCAAGTCTCAACACCATACACAATAGAACACACGCCTTACATACTTCAGCAGTGTAATACTGTCTACCATAAAAACAAATTAAAAGCACAACATTATTCTAGGGCATGAAAAACTCTGTAATAGCTAGAAAGCAGCATGAAATACTATGATGATTTTCCAGTTTCTTTCATTGTAAGTGTTAGAACTCATGTTGCTGGACATGTCCAGTAACCTTTTACATAGCAATCAGCTGTAAACATGAAACCACACAGCAGAACTGTCCAGCAGCAGAACGCACTCCCAAAGCCTCTTCTTCTGCTCCCTCCCTTAGGAATTACCATTTCAAAGACAGCAGGACCTGGGACACAGCAGGGTATTCCACATACCACTCATGCAACATTTTCAAGGAAACATTTTGCTGTATGCTGAGCACATGCAGTATTTTTAAAATATCTGATTTGGCTTCAATACTTTGCAAAAGCCATCTGAAACAGCAAGAAATCCAAATCCTCGTTTTACTTTCTAAAACAAAGGAGCCCACTAACCCATTCAGCAGTCTATCAATACTGCTCCATAGCCTTTTTGATTATTTGAGGCTTTTTTTAAGGCCATTTCTTTCCTCTGAGGTGACAAAGCCCAGGACTGAGGTGAAGACAGCATACGAGGACTAGCTATGCAGGACTCCCTTTGAAAAGTCTGCTGCAGCTAAACAAGTGGCACCAGCTCAAGAACTAATCTGTTCCATCTTGGAAAAGGATTGCGATAGAAATGCTTGGTCAACTTAGATGAGCAAAACAAATGAGGATTTAGGAAATAAAATGACTCTAATCTTATTCATAAAGAGTTTCTCAAAGGGTAACTTCTTGTGTCAGCAATCAGAGCTAGATTTCCTAATGATTCACCTTACATATTAGTGCATATGTCTCCGTTTCCAAGGCTCACTCCAAGCTCCAACGTTCTGCAATACTTCCAGTTTCTCCCCAATCCAAATGCATCCTTCCATACATTTCTCTACTTCACAAAATACTCCCACCCTATAGTTACCAATTAGTGGCAAGATGCAGCATGTGTTGGGACCAATTCTGACTTACACTTGCTGACTGCTTAGCTAGTAGGCTAAACACAGAAGTTAACATTCTCTCCCACAGGTCACTGCCCTCTCTCTGTCCCTACTCTGCTGCTAAGGATGACAAAACTAAGAGAAATTTGTTCTTTGAGGCATTTCTACGAATCATTCTATGATTTCTATTTGTCCGATCTGCCTGAAGTTTGCCAACAGTTTATTAGAAGCAAAAATTTGTTAAAGCAGGCTGACAAAGACAGATGGATGGACGGAACGGCTGTGTAAGCTTTGTTACCTTAAGAAACCTGCCCCAAACCTGCTGCAGGGCTGAGAACACCTTTGCCACGTTTCAGGAGACCACAATTTCAATTACTATATTTTAAAGCCTTTGACAATAGCAGCTTTAATGGAAATGCTGACAGATCATTAATTATAGTGGTGCTTCTGGGAAAGGACTATTACAGTAATATTCCTATGCTGTAATTTTGTGAAGCAGTGCTATAATATTTGTTATAAAACCTGCCAGATATTCTAGCTGAGCCAGCACACATAAACAGGGAGCTTCCATTTCGAAAGCAACAGTTTGAACTTCGAGTGCAAGAGTCTGATTGAACAGCTGTGCTGCGGGTAACAGATTCACGAGTCAATAACCTTGCCATCTTTGTGCTTTCAGGAAACAAAAATTCCTGATATTCAGACTTATGAGCATGATTCAGTATTTTCAAGGACAGAGTGGATGAGGTCAGTTGAAAAGTCCTTTAACTACGCTGTATTTCATTGCTTAACTGTTATTGCCACATTTGCTACACAAGATCATGTGATAAAACTAGGCCTATTGTACAAAAATAAATGAACGGAATATGATGAAATTCATTTAATTTTAAGCAAAAATCATCCTGTATTCAATTCCTATGAAACAAATCCTAAGTGGAATAAAGCTGTGCTAAAAACTAGTGTTTGATGAGAAACAGAATTGGGAACAAAGGAGGAAATAATTTGACAGAGGAAAAAAATAATATTACTGCTTTCACAGTCATAAAAATGTTCAACTGTCTAAAGGGCAGGAATTTACTTTAGAATGGAAAATAAGTAAAACAGAACCCTTGTGAGTTATGCTGAATCTGAATACATAAGTGGAGCAGAAGAGGCTATTTCTGCTATTTTTTCCACCCAGCTCAGTTCCCAAAGCTCATTCATTGGCATCCCCCTAAGCAGTTACACCAGCACAACTGAAGGAGGCAGCACCAAGGCTGGAATAAGCAAAAGTTACTGCTTGACGTAGACTCAGCTTTGTTTGCCATTTAAAAATATTGACACTGATTTCATAACTAACTGAAAAAGAAGTAGGGCAGTTTTAAAGTTCTGTACAAGTGAGCACAATTATTTTTTAAATGCCGAAAGTGTTTCAAAAATAGCTTTGGGGGCAAAATTAGAAATAAAGAAAGGGATATGGGTCAATTTAAAATGTAAAATTAGCAATAGACTTTAAGAAACGAAACCTATGGTTGGGTAACCAAGCAAAGAATAAAAAGGTACATTTCTTTACAATTATTCCATCATTATGCATAGCACAGGCTAGCCAGTGTACTATTCCATAACTGTTATGTATGAAAATCTGATTAAGGAGGCAGCACCACAGCAGACACATGCCAGCTGTGATCCTATGTCCAGCATTTTATCTAGAGGCAGCAGCAGTAGCCTGTTCACTACTATGTTTTCACATTTCTTAGGAAATAACTTACACTGCCCTTTAAAAATAGACCTCAGATCACCCATAGAAGATTGCCCTTTAAAAATAGACCTCAGATCACCCATAGAAGATCACGGAGAAGAGCTACTGAGGAATAGGGGCCTCCTAAGTAAATTTCTCCCCATGCTGACTACACAGTAGTATAGCTCATACTGCTGATCAATCAGTCTGGGAAATATTAATCTTATTTTGAGAAGACTATGTTACATGTATGGAAAGACAATATTACTCTTTATGAGCCCAGGGAAAACACAGCCTGAAGAAAAAAAAAAAAAAGGAAACCCAGACCATGTTATCAGTAGAAAAGGAAACACAAGAAATCAAAATGAAAACATACCAAACTGCATGCCCCAGTCGCCAAGGTAATTTATTCTTGTTACTTGATGTCCCAAAGCAACTTTGAGATTTGCTATAAAATTTCCTGGTAAGTAATCAAAATTAGTATTATTTTACAAAGTAGCAGACATTCTCTCATCCCAACAGATTGCTTTTCTATTCTTGATTAACCTGCTTCTGTTCTCCTTTTTCATTGTGACTATAGTCAGATCAATTACTCCACGGAATGTGCTAGAATTCTTCAGGTAGTAACCTTCTCAGCAGAAGGGCTGTACATTTCAAAAGTGCTATAAAGCATCTCATACACACAAAGCATCACATATGCAGTGACATATGTGTCACTGCAACGTATCTGAACATGGCAAACACTTTTTATAGTCTCCTTGTATCCTCACGTGTGGGAGCATACGTAATACCTCTTTTTAGTCAGGCTGCCTCACACTAGGAGGTTAAGCAATGACTGAAATGCACAAACTAGTGAAGATAAAGAGAACATTATGTCCTGAATGTCTGGAGCAGTACTGAACTCTGCACTTAATGCATCATGTGCTCGCTATGGTCCAAACTTACTATGACCTAAGAGCATTTCGTGATTTGAACTTTTATTACAGCAAAATCCTTCCAGTCTTCAGCTTAGCTGCATCGCAAAAGGACAAAGAAGAAATATCCACATTCCTTCTTCTGTTTTCCAATGCTTCAAGGATGCTTTCTGCACTTCACAGGATTATAACAGTGAGGTAGAAAAGTGAAGAAAACTTTCTCTTTTTCTATTACTGTAATACTGCATTACAGCTTGTGGTCACTTTCCGTTCTGTTCATGATATTAGCTCCATGATGTTGTTAGCATCTTCTGCCAATAACCTAGTATTTTTTATAATGAAAGATCGAAAGCTCACGGAAAAGGGAGAACTAATGGTTTCCATATGCCATTAGAGTGTTGAACAATAAATTAACTAATTACTCCATTAGAGATGACAGTTCCCATGTTAGGAACACGGGGCATACAGTACTTGTAGTATAAAAGCAAACCTCTTGCCAGACAACTGCTAAAACGTAACAACTGCTCTGCAGTCTGGTGCAAATTAGAAATTTAAAATTCAAAGGGCTCTCAGAACACTTCAGTGAAAACTGCCCCGGGTGTCTTTGTTGAACCATTTAAAGCTGCATCATCTAATGTTCATATTCACAAAACTATATGTGGGACTTAATAAATCTACCAGCAAAACATCACAATCTTTCCTGCACTGCTTACTTAGCAAGTTGAGCCTGACATGGCCCTTGCACTGGGAGAAGGAAAAGTCAGCAGTATTCCCCCAACAACTTAAACATGAAGACAAAAAGTCACAGTTTTTTTTAACTTTAAGTCACAGTTAAATGCCTACTTACCTATTATTGTGGAACGCAAGTGTCCTATGTGAAACTTTTTGGCAATATTAGGGGAGCTGTAACAAATTTCCACAAATGATGTTTGTTCAGTGTACAAGGTAAGATTCAGTCAACGGATATCAAATAGTGTATAGCAAAAGAACTGAAATAAAAGCAGAGTTTTGAATATTCCTTTAAAATTCCCTGATTAGCTTCTGTAGCTAAGAACAAAGTTTCCTATCCAAACAACTTTTCCTCCTGTACGCGTTACTGCCAGTGTTACTCAGGAGGAAACAGATGAACAAAGAAACAAAAGCAAAAAAACAATCATGCAGGTAACAAAAGACTCATGCTATCTTTTCACATTATACATTTTTGGTAAAATACATTATTATCCTCATACTTTTACTGGAGAGAAATCTGATACTAGAAAATGGAACTTTGTGGGCAAGAATCAGTAACTACAGTCAGGAATTCTTCAACAAATGTTGTCGTCTTCAAAGCTGGTAAATAGTATCTCTTCATACCAATCTCCAACACTGCTTTTTAATGTGGCCATGTTTTGTTCAGTTTGACATTTCTAATTCAGCTCAGTTTAAAACATACCCCAGGCAGTAAACTATTAGTCTTAACGCATTTACCTGAAAAGGCTTGCAAAATAGTTGAACTCATCTACAGATTGTAGTTTCTTCTTTACTGACCAAAGTGGGGAAAAAAAAAAAAAAAAAGAAAGAAAAAACCTTCCCTCCACAATTGTTTGTCTCTGACAATAATACGGAGGTTCAGCCTCAAACATTCTGCTCCCAAATTCAAGTGCTTACTTTCTGTGACTCAGGAAACCCACAGAGGAGCCTAAGTGGACAAAAATATTTATACATAAGAAGATCCAAGCCAAGAGCCTTTCCACAAGCAGATGAATGCAAACAAAATGGAACTAGTGAGAAAAAGCACTTGGCCAGCAAACCACCTTAGCAAGATATATGTCTGGCTGCTCTGGCAAGTCAAGATGTAGGTATGCAGAGTTGGAAAACAAAACGAAACACAGGCGAAAAAAGAAGTAGGCTATTGGCTGAAAATTTAGATTTTGTTTCTTGATAAAATAAAAATATTAAAAATAAGATTGCTTACAAAGTGAAAGTTATTATCCCCTAAACGAGAATATTCTTAGTGGATAGCACCATGAAGGCTGAACTCGATAAATACCAAAAAAGGCAAATATGTCAGAATATTAAATACACCCCAGTATAGTCCTATAAATATGGTTTTACTTCACAGGCATCATACATTACGACAATGAATATCAATCAGCAGACAAGGCAGTTTTGCGCTTACCTGAACTCAATCACTGCCTTTTGTCTAGGCACTGTAGAAAAGAGTTCACTTTTTATTCCATATTCTGAGCCATCTTTCAACACCTGCTGCAACACAGTCTAAAATGCAACAAAGGAAATGGGAGGAAAATGTTTTTCAACAACAGAAAGTGGAAGCAGAAGAACTGCTTACTCGCCACTCAAGGCTCATTCCCACAGCCTGCACTCACATAAGCGATTAGATTGCTAGGTTGCTATGAAAACAAAATCTTATACGCACAGGAAAACACCGTAAGCTTTTAAAAGCTGCATCTGGACAATTAAAAAAGTGAAACTCCAAGCAGAGACTAGGCTGATTTTGTTGAAAACTTGCAAGGATGGGGAAAGATACATACTCTACCAAAATTATTGCTTAGCTAGGTAACATGAAGGGGCAAAACAGTCATCAGGAGCTAATTAGTGAGCAAAAAGGGAGAGTCTGTCCAAGAACATGCGTAGGGCAGTAACTTCATATAAAGCCAGGGAGTCCCCATCCAAAGATGACTCATCTTACTCTAATCAGGATCCTCACCTCTCCTATTCAGATAAAACATTTTAAAATAAAGGCTATCCTGGAGAACTAAGACCATAGATCTGGATGAAAAAAAAAAATGAAAGAAAAAGAATAGTCTATGAGTAGGCCTGACTAAAGAATCTACTTCACTGTGTAGCAAATTTTTCTCGGCAGGCTTTTATTTAATTAATAAGAAAACTACATAACATACATCTGGGCTTCCTGAAAAGCACCATCTTCCCAAGAAAAGAAAAATTGTATCTTGTCAAGGAAGACTTTGCAGAGTTTGGCTGCTTGCCTGAAATTCCTGAGTCCTGTCTCAGATCCCAGGCTTTAGTCAAGGAATGAATGTTTACAGTGCAGGAGATTCCCACAGCACATGGCACAGCCAGATCACAGGTCCGACCCATTTGGGACACATGAGATTCATCCCTCCTCTTTATTTTTATCATAAATCTGTTCTCCTTAACGGTGATAGTAACAGCTAAATCTTATCTCTTTCTTTTCCCTTAGCGACTTAATGTAAAATTATATATTCTAGTTCCACATTTTTCCAGCATACTTTTTGAGGCCACATAGTTCTGTTTGAATCTCCCTACTAAAGGGAGAAAGCCTTGTGAAACCCTGTCCATGAATAAAAATGAATATCAAAACTACTCTGTGAACAGTCAGCTGCTATATTCTTATCGAGATGGGTTAGAAATAGCAAATGCAAAATTAAAGGAATTGGCTTTAGGCAATTAATAGAACAACTAATTGATAGCAATGCCTAAGCACTAGCAATTCATAAGATGAAAAACTTTAATCTGTCAGGAAAAGACGCTACAAGCATAAGTAAATTGGTAAAGGTCTTTGCACAAAGAAAGCATCGCCAGTATTAGTTAGAATCCGATTTGCTGCCCCCAGTTCACGTGCAGTCTTTTTTTCAGGACCACAATTTGTCCTAAGGACTGCCCAGCGTATATAGCAATGCTTTGAACCCCATCACAATGTCATTTGCTGTAGAAGTTCACTGAACCAGACTGGCAAAGTATCCATGCAATCCAAGCTAAGCAGAAGAACTCCAGGCTATTGGTGCAAGCTATCTACTTATCTCCCCAAAGCCCTTGCAAATATCCCAGACTGCAGTCAAGGCAGTCTTCTCAGACTGAGTGGCATCTTCATTTCACCATGTTATTGCTTTAACAAATGAAGCTTTCAATTTTGGTCAGGCCCTGGGCTTCAAGGCACATGGCTTTCCCTTGTTTTGCAGCAAAGTAGGCAATGGCAAAACTGTAGTCACTATTTTCAGGTATCTATCAACCTTCTTCCATTTAAACGAGAGCCTTTACATGCAAGATTAAAACTTTAGTTTATACTTTAGAAACTCAAAGCACATGCCAAGTCATGATTATCCACTAAAAGTAGATATATTGTTTTCTCACATACTTTTAAAGAATAAACTACTGTGACCCTAATCCCAAATTCTGGGGCTACATAAAAAAAAAAAGCAGTAACTGGAATCTCTGAGGGAACTCATGAAAGAAAGAGCTGTATACAGAAAAGTCTTTTCAAGACATTAAGTATTTTTCAGGTTTGCACCGAAGAATTTATTTTTGCCTTAGTGCAACTGAAATATTAACAGTACTTACCTTTGCTAGTAATTCCCTGTTTATTGTGAAGTTCACTGTTCCTGGACTAGCGGTGATCTCACTCACTACAGAATCACATTGTAGCTAAAACAAAAGCAAAACCCCATCATAAAAACAGTTAATTAACTAATTTAATACAATGGAAGCAATCACAAATGGATCATTTAATCCATCCTGTATAGAAAGGGAAGATTTTACTATTCCAGTCCATGCTTAATAGTTTTGAATGTCAGTCCTAAATGTTTTACATTCTTTTTGCTTCAGTCCCTCCATATATCCAGTCTGCATTTATTCCTCTGACTGGGAGCAAGAGTTGTTCCCTTTGTACACACAGAAACTGAGGAATATTTGACAGTTTACAGTGTAAAGGACAGCACATGAAAAATAACAATCGAGATCAACCTCTTAAAGAAAGCCTGAGACAGAAGTTTTGGGCTGCTGTTTCTTAAAGCTCTCAACTTTCATGACAAACAACATTCTGCAGCATCCAATGATATAAAATAAATACACTAAAGGGCAATATGTTAAAAAATGCATTTAAAATTTCCATAAGGCACTCGTTTTGAAAATGCTGAACCCATGAGGAATATTTGGGCACTAAGGCTTTAACGTCAGCCTCCTCCTTGCATGAATTTTGATCTCCACCTAGGCTGACAGGTTTGTCGTCCTCCTTATTTAACTGACTGCCTTTCATAGGCAGGAAACTTTCTCAAGAAAAGAAAAAATGGAAAGCATATAAAAGACAACATAAATCTCTTTATCATTTGGTTATTGTCTTTGACAGAGGCAAGTCATGTTCTTACAGAAGAATATAAGCATAAAAAAAATTCTTTCCCCATGTCAGTTCTCAGGCTTACACACTAATTCAAACATGCAATGAGGTTATGGTTAGCCTTCAAATTCCTTAGCCTTAGGAAGTTCCAAGAGAAACAAGAGTGTTATAGACACTCTCATTAAAGACTCATAGGCACTGTCTAGAGCTTTACCAGCCTTTTCTCCACACACCCCATAGTTCTATAGTAACTGGATTTCCTCATGCCTAAGGCTTGGACTACAATGTACCACTTGGACAACACTGTACCCCTATTCTGTACAAAAGTATAAAAATCAAAGCCCCCTCAGCAAAGAACTAACAGTCCAAAGACGAGACAAGAATCAGCCAGAGGAAATCAAAAGCATGTGGAAAAAAAGACAATTACAATCTTTGACAGACAGTTCTTAGCACTCCACAGCACATTCTCTTTCGTTCAGCATCATGTTACAGTCCTATTATTTAGGCCTTTTCAGACAACAATAATAATTTTGGTCTCTTCTGCCTAACCTAAATTCTCATTTCCTAAGTCACTGATAACATACCATTAAATCTTGAGGGACTTCATCAACTGCTTAGCACAATAAAATTTACTACTTTTTGCTATCTCTTCACCACTTTTCAATGCAAAATGATATTATGGTGACATTACATTACTTAGTTTCTTTGTGGATAACATGATCAATCTAAATAAATTATATCAAGTGTTTCTTCTTTATCTACCACCCAACAAAAGCAATCTAATGGATTAGCAGTATTTTTTCCTTTGTTTAAGCATCATAGGCTATTCAATTTTAGGGCTTGTGTTGATAATATGTTCTTCTTTATTGTTGTAATCACCGTTCCACACAAACATAACCAGAAGAAAAAGAAAGAATTAACATTATGATGGCTCTTACATCTCTAGTGTGTAAACTCATAACTGCTAATTTATGAGATTAACATACTAGTGTACCTTCCCTGCTAATGTCTGAGCTCGAAGCTGAAGATCTTTTGCTGAGTGATCACTAGAACCGTGCTCTGTTATGGAATCAATGGAAAGCTGGAAATCAGCAATTTGCCTAAAAAGAAAAGAGAATGGTTTAAAATCAAGAAAAAACCTATAAAAATGATGTGGAAATTTGGTACACGCCACAAGACTAATCAGCAAGCATAGCTGACTGGTCTCGTGGCACGTACCAAATGTAGCTCAGTTTGTGCGTGCCGCAAGACAAGTGAGCAAGCATAAACCACTCACAGATACCTTAAAGTTCATTACTCATGAATAAATTGAATTTACTTGATAATATCATCACAGTTCTCAAGTACAATACTGAAAAAAAAATCCATAACTTTGCATGTGTTCTAGGTAGTCTCCCTTCAGAGCTCCTTCAGGCTGTAACATTTGCTATTCAATCTGACTATTATAGCTTTTAGTTAAGTTTGTTTTGAGCTTGCTGAAAAGAAAAAACACAGTGATTTAAATAATGTAAGTATCTCCTTATACTTGGATTGGCATATTAGCTGAGATTTGCTTTTCTGTATTTATTTCCCCCAAACTCCTGTTAAACATATGCAATACTAGCCAGAAGCATACTAATAGTATGACAAATTAGTAAGCAAAAGAAAATATAAAACGATATAGTATAGCATTGTAATATAAAATGACACTACCGTTTTTTGGAGACAGGAACTGCAGATATGCACTTTATTAGGTTTTCTGGTGGTAGATCCAAAATTTTTGAAAGCTAAATTTGAAATGAAGAACAAAAGGGTACATAATTACATATACTTTTTTTTTTGGTAAGTAATTACATATATATAGCTTTATAGTAGTATGATGTGAAACTGTACACAGACAAAAAAAAAAAAAAGTAAAACCTTATTAAGGAATGCTAATTTAAGGCCACTACCTGAAAGAACGGGACACAAAGGTAAAGAAATAATAAAGGTGCCCTAGAAAAGGCCAGATCGAACACCATACATGGGTTTTTTGTTGTTTTTTTCCTTGTGGAACCCTGTTATTGCCGCAGAGGCCTTTTCTACCGCCCCAGGCTCTGCATCTTCCTTAGGTCACCAGGCACGCAGAACGCAGAGAACTAAGCCCCGTACGAAACGCAGCCGCATTACAGCAAAACGAAGCTCCCCGCTCTCCGCCTCACGAGCTGGGGGGCTATGGGGAGGGCCGGCCCCAGAACAGAGCCGTTTAAAGGACAGTTACAGGCAGCC
>NW_010587169.1:85127-121588 GCF_000705375.1 Tinamus guttatus | reverse complement strand
CCCGGCCCAGCCCAGCCCGGCCCAGCCCAGCCTGTCCTGTCCTCAGCGACTCCTCAGCTTCGGGGCTGTTCTATGGGAGGAGTGGTGTTTATCCCCCCTCAGAAATCCCTACCACTTAGATTCCACCTCCAGCTGCGATGGAAGTGATTATTGAAAGTTTGTTTCGTTTTGTTTTGTTTTACCCCATTCTCTCTAATGTGTGTAGTTCTGCCCCCCCCCTTTTTACTAGTCTTTGATCCACATTGATATCTATGGTACTAGTTATTCCTCACTTGTTGCTTCAAGTTCCCTTGACAAATCTTGTCTCTACCGTCTAATAGCTAGTCTCTTTATATTTTTATCCAATGTTATTTCCGTGGATGCTTGTTCCCAAGTTGCCCCTTTTTTCTGTTTTTTTTTTTTTTTTTTTTTCCTTTCCTTGGAATGGTCGGTCCTGGGCTCTCTTCTTCAAATCTCTGCCCACATATCCACCCAGTCCTGTTTTATCCGAGGCATTTTGGTGTTTCACAGAATCACAGAATAGTTAAGATTGGAAGGGACCTCTAGAGATCGTCTAGTCCAACCCATCAAAATACATGTTTCCTTTCTGCTGCTTCTTGCAGATGAACTAAAATTCACACACAGCTGAACGGAGCAGTAGGGTTATGTCTGCGCTTTTTTCCATTTTTAGCTGAAATAACATTGACATTGCTTCGTGTTGTTGTGTGGCACTTTTCGTCTATTCTTCCTGAAATTAATGGTGAAATATAAATAAAACAGTCTTTGCTGACATTTACATGTAATGTTAATTTTCTATTTTTGCCTTGAAAGAAAATTACTTTTTTTAGTTGAAAGTTTCTATTTGGCTTGTAGCTAGCGTTGGCTTTAGGGCACATGTGTTCATTGGGGAGTATTAGTGTAAAGAGAGGCTTCAAATGTGGTGCTGGGACATTAAACTCTCTATTTTCTGTCCTCCCTGGACGAGCAGTGCACAACAACCATCCTTTCCAGCGAACTGGAATACCCTTTCTTCTTATTATTACTTTTTCCCTCACAGGAAGACTCCTTCAAGCTGTCGTTTTGTTTGTTTGTTTCTGTTTTTTTTTATGATTTGTGATGGGCTTCTGGATCCTTCAGTGTGCAAGTCACTGTGCATGTTATTACTGTCAGGTTAAAGGGAAGGACTTCCAAACAAAGATAAAACTTAATCCAAAGCAGGCAGATTTTCATATTAAATATGGATATTACTTTTAAATAGTTCTGCAAACTCTTTTGCAAGTCCCTTATTTTTGTCCCGTGTCTTGTACCTGACACTTTTTTTTTTCCATTTTATAGTACAATCTTTACTCTGTTGAATGGTATAGGGAAACATGATGCTTACAAAATATTAAATTATATTTCATTTAAGGATAGTATTCTTACACATACGTGGATTATTAGTTATTTTGGCTTATTCCAGTTAAAACTGTCATGAATTACTATTCTGACATGATATGTGTATAAATGAGATTCTAGATTAAATTTCCCAGTCTATTTGTTCCAGAACACTTAGCATATGTAGAATAACCACAACTTTTCTCCAGCAATATTTAGATGTTTTTAGTATATGTTGTAAAATAGAAAATATCCAAGGATATTCATGAACATAGTTGCAATGTCAAAATCCTTATAATTGTTTAATACATTCTGTGTATTGAACATACGAAGTGTAACAGGTTGATTGCCTTTTGTGCTATGCATATTTAAGTTGCTGCTTTGTTAATGTACTGTTGTCTTTTTTGTAGGTGTAAGATTGTTTTTTTCAGATTTTACATTATTACTATTTTTAGCTGCTGCTTATTTTAGAAGTCAAAGGCAATAATTACTCATAAGAGCTTTGCTCTCTAGTTCATAAAGCTCCTTCTCAGAGGACAATGTTATTATTGATGTTCTACTTCAGTTTCCACATTTGTGGAAACTGAAGTAGAGAAAGAACTTGTCCGAAGTTGCTCAATAGACAGTCCGAAGAACTTGTCCGTGACTTGTCCGAAGTTGCTCAATAGACAGTGATCAAAACTGAACATGTCTCTGCGTTTAATTTCCACTAGATCTTTCTCAAAATAGCAGTTGAGCTGCTTTGGCCAAGTTTAATAATTTTTGCTTATATAAGCATCTCTGTCGGGAAATGCAGGATTGAATCAATCTGTTTATGCATGTTGGGCATTTGTGGTTTTCTTCCCCTTTTGCACTGAACCTCTCACAGTGACAGCTGAGGGAAAGCAAGTAATATTGGATCTACAGGAAATTACGACTCTTCAAAATGATGAGTTTTGTTGGAGAAGGGAGACTTTTCAAAATTTCTAGAGGAAAGTGGAAAAATATCTTTGGAATTCAAAGCCGAATAGTTGTTTGACTTCTTTTTTCCTGCCGAAGTTGAGACCTAAATAGGCGATGGCTTCTGTTTGTAAGGCTGCCTGGGAGCAGAGTTGTCTTTTACCTGAAGACTTTTCCAAACTCTTTGTCATCATTCTTCTAACCATATTTGCTTCTTCAAAAACCTGCTTTGTTTCGGATGCACATGTTGCCCTGGGTAGTAGGGTGTTGTTCTTTACTTTTATAAGTCACTTAATATTAATTGTATTATTCTAGATCTTCTCTATGCATCCCAGCCTCTTAACTGTTTTCCCCCCTTGTTTGTTTGTTTGTTTTAAAAACTGATACTCTACTGAGAGCTTTATTGAGATGTCTTGAGGTGACCCTTGTCCTGTAAATTTCAAACCTTTTGAAGGTGTATGAGAAGATGAGATGAAGGGCGTGAGCTGGTAGGTTACATTGAAAGATGTAATGGAATGGTGGAAAAGCCCCTCTCAAGTACAGGTAACATGACTTCTACTAGTTTCACAGCCTGAAGTAGGAAAGTAAAGGGACAGTATGGAAAGTTAGTACATGAGGAACTCCATCAAGAAGACATTGGGAAATTGGTTTCATTTGCTGGTTTAATGGAACACTGAGGTTAAAGGAAAATAAAGTTACTGCTCTGGTCTCAGGAGCCCTGGTCAGATTGATGTTCATCTTCAAGTTTGTATTTTTCTTCTCTAGGGCTGCTTTGTGTTTAAACCAAGTCCAAAGAAGAGAAGGGTATCTCCAGAAACAGGTTAGTGCATTTTGCTGTAAGTTGCTATGCTTTAGAAGGTCTCATCCTGCAAACTTCCATTGGGATTGAATTCTGTGATAATAGTGTTGAGAGTTTCTGTTACTCCTTGATGTCAGTACAACACTGCAAGGTGTTGTTTATTTAGGGAAACCTCAGCAAGCTGTTGGATAGTGTGCGTGGTTCTTTTAACCTCAGCAATTGACAGCATTGCTCTCATAACTTAGTTTTTTTTTTCTTTTTCAAAAAAAAAGAAAACTCTTTTCCATGCTACGATAAATACTTAGTATATTCTCCGAAGAGGCTGATTAAGCCCCTTACAAGTTTTCAGAAATGATAACCCATTCGGAAAACTGTTTATATTTTGAGTAGCTTACCCAAGTTTCTTCAGGAAAAGAATAAACTGTTTGTGAAGATGCCATGACTTCTATCTACTACTCCTTGTTATATGTATTGGAGGAAAAAAAGTATATATACTGTGTTGATGAGTCTTTTGCTATTTTAGAAAGTCTGCACAGGACTGAACCTTGCTGGAGCTACAATTAATGTTGCTTAAATAGTTGTGCTTGAGAATTGCTCAGGAGACTTACTGTTTTTATTCCCAGATTAAACTTTTTTTTTTTTTTTTGGCAGCATCAGAGCCATCAAAAGTTGCATCCACTTGTTTAAAAAGGAGGAAGGGGAAGTAATTAAGCCATTTTTTTTGAAATCACCACAGGCTCATTCATTACCAGAGGGACTTACTACAACACCTACCTTAAAATTAATCCATGTTTGTTTTTCTGTAAGAGTTAGTACATCTGTAGCTCAAGAAAAGAGAAGGGGGGAAATATAACCCAACTTGTCACCACAAATCGTCGAAAGATAAATAAAGCAACAAGCAAGACCTGTGCACCTAAACGTGTTGGAATCTTACCATTTACTGAGAAATAGGTTTTTCTAAGAAAACCTAAGAAATAGGTTTTTCTAAGATTAATAATGCTTGGATAAATCCCATTAAATGTATTTTTCCAATAAGCAAACACTTTGTGATAGAAAAGAGAATTTGACTACGCTACTCCTAAAAGCCAGGCAGAGGGGAGCTAATTTGAGGACTACTAACAAGTAGCTGTTTGGAATGATACTCTAAATAAGCGCATCTGTGATGTGCCTATGTCCAGTTTGGAAGCCCAGACCTCGCAAGTGTGAAGCTTTATTTGTATTTGATAATACTTTTGCACTCCACACAGGCCTTTTGTACCTTTTATGCCTGTTGTCTGAATTTTGATAGCATGAAAAATACTATTCTTTGGTGTAATACCTGAATGATATTGTATGCTTTTGTTTGTTTTTGTTTTGCTTCATTGAAAGCCTAAGGGCTGTGTATTGAAAGCACTATCTATTTAGGTAATCTACAGTTTTAGGTGATTTACAGATAAAACCAACATCTCTGTGTTGAGGGGTGGCAAAGGAAATGGGGAAAGGAGGGCTCTTGTTCATCCTTTACAGATTTCTTTTTTTAATGTTATGTGCCTATCAGCTGCTTCTTTCATAGAGATGAGACTGCAGTTGGTACTCCACTGCATAGCTAGTAAATTAACCTTCTTATGATTGTTTGTTTGCCCATCTTTATAAGTAGGAAAAACACTGACTAAGTTTATTACTACCTTTAGCAACATTTGGCAGGTTGCTTGCTTTACCTGGAAGGACAGAAAGCCTGAAGCTTGTGTTAGCCAAACTTTGAAAGCTAGGCAGGACCCTCTAACTGTGTGCTGCGGGTGTAGAAAGGTGGTTCCAAGCCTTATGCGTTTTTCTTTTTCCCAGAGAGGAAATGTAGACTGCTGGAATGTGCCAGGGGCAAAAAGCAAAATTAATAAAATCTCAGTATTTTTTACTTTTGATTCAGTCTACCATTTCCTTTCCAGCCTAGTCTTTGCTTCTTAGTTGGAAACAGGTGGAGGGGTTCTGTGCTCTGTACTCCTGTCTCTTGAGACAGAGCAGCACTTGGGAGGCTGGATACATTCAGGGGATGTGTATAGACAGTTGCCAAAACTGATCTGATCTTGAAGGCTTGATGGCTTTTTAGGTGAAGCTCAGACATTTGGCACCTTTGTTTAGTTTTCATAAGGAGCCTTCACAGAAGTGAGATGAACCAAAAATGTAGACCTAGTTTGTGCTTAACAGCTCTGCTGGCATAGTTGTGTTGGTTAAGATAAGTGTACCTTACTGTTTTCAGGAAATTGATATTAGCTGCATCTTTATTGGGAAAGATTTATATAAATATATATATATATATATATATAAAAGTATATATATATCCTACCAAGCCCTTTCTGCTTCATGTTTGACTAATGTGATGGAGAGGCAGACTCATAAAGTTTTCAAAAGGGAAAGATTTTTTTTTATTTGTTTTTATAATAACTCTTTGCCTTGATTGAACCTCTAGCTTATCTGAAACTTGAGGTGAAGCCAGCTCTAGCCTTGTATCTGCACACTTGGGTTAACAGATTCTGCATATTTATTAGCTTGTGCTACTAGTTACCTGCAGTTAACTGGTTAAGAGTTGTGATCCTGGAAATGTTTAAAGATAATATTTCTTTTTCAGTTGGATGCTTCAATTTATCCTCCAAAAAAAAAAAAAAAGGCTTTGTTTTCATAATCTTATTTGTGCTTCTCATTGCTTTTTGTCTCTCCAGCTGACTATTTCAGAGAAGGAGACAATGATTCTGAGGACAGTGGGTTGCGATTTGCTACTTGTCAGTCGTTATGGAAACAGATCAAATCCCAAACAGAGGTGAGTCTTGCTGCTAATACTAAAACAGCAGTTTGAATTTGTAACACTGGTGCTTGTTTGTTTCTGGAGACGTTTCACATGCTTAGAACGCAATTCATTAAAGCACTAAGAGGGTCAGAAATATTAACTAAGACTGAAGTTGCTGTTCAGGATATATATTTTTTATACATTGCTGTTAATTACAGAGGTACATGCTTTCGATGCTTCAAGCAGCTTCTTTCAAGCTTCTGTTTTTACTCACTGTCATTTTTACTAACTCCTGGCAGATTGTTGGTTTCTGCCTGTAATTCATTTGTGTGCTTGCCAGCCCTGCAAGGATTTTAGACTGCTCTTGACCTCAGAGTTTATAGCAGCCCAAGATTCACAACGGTTTTATGTGACTCCAACTGCACAGACTGCAAATCCTGATTGGCAGAGCTACGAGCTTAGTTTATTGACTTGATATGGACTGTATCAGTGGGCTTGTCTGGTGGGAACAGGTGTTTATCTCATCCCGAACCGTGGCCACTGTAGTGCATTAAGTGGCTTGCTGTTGTTTTGGCCATATAGCCAGCTGGCTTGTGTTACAGTATGAGTAATTGCTTCTGTACAGCAAGGATTTCCTCCTCTATTCAAAGTCAAGGATTCTGGGCATGTATTCTGTATTCCTCTGCCTGCCCTTGGGCACCAGTCATTATGAGTTTGGGGTTTTTTTTTTTTCTGAAGTTTGCTTTGGGATATACAGTGAAAGCCAGCTGGATGCAGCTTAAAATCTGGACCTTTGGGCTAAGCTCAAATGCCTTTAATTCTGTTCCTGTTATTTCACAACCCAACTCACTTCTAACTAATCAGCGCCCTTTCAAACCCCTTCTAGCCAAACTGTGCAGAATGGTGCACTACATCATAGTGGTAATCATGAAGAATACACAGAAGTTTGGAGTTTTTTGTTATGCTTCAGCCAACTGCTTCAGCTTGCTAGGTTAGCCACCAGTTTTAGCAATAATGTTGGCAGATGCTCCTGGTACTGCTTTGGCAGCTACACAGTGGGATGATGAGGAAGCGGATGTAGCAAAGCAACTTCTGGAACATCTTTCTGGGGTACAGTGTTGTATGAAGGACTTTGAAAGAGTCCTTCTAGACAGCCAACAGTGGGTTCAGGACCTTTTATTGTTTACTGTCATTTCAGCTGCAGCCTTGTAAATGTTCTTATCATGCATCTTCTTGAGGGCATTCAGAAGGAGAGGAATTCAAGAAGCACTACAAGGATCCTGGACAAAGCCAAAGGCAGGGCTGTGGTCTGGTTATTTTAGCTCTAATATGCAGCTGCTGATTTTCAGACCATGCAACAGATAACTATGACAAAAACTAGAGAGATGTCAGTATCTTAGCAGGGGTTGAACTACCAGTTGTTAAAACTTTTCCAGAGTAAGGCCGATCATGAAAGTAGATCAGATGACCATTTTGAGATGCAGAACAGTTTAGTGATTCTGGCAGACTGTCAAAGAAGTGTGAACTAAGGCTGCGAGAAGTATGCCCTGAGTGCATTCACTCAAATGGCCAATTCATCCTTTATGTAGTCTTTATGTTAAAAAAAGGTTAATGTAAACACGGGGGTTGTGCTACTGGGTAGAAGATGGGGTTACTTCTCCTCTCTGACTGGTCTGGCTCTTTCAAATAGGCCACAACAGATAGCCTTTTAAAATGAGTGGCTGGTCTTTGTAGCAATTAAGGAGTTTTTCCTCAATTGAAAATATTTAAGATTAGAAATAGAAAGGATTTTTAATAACTCAATGTTGTCAAATTACGTAGATGCTTGGGTAGATAACTTTCCTATCTGATGGCTGTTTTTTTATTATTTTATATAAAGCTCTATGTGGAAGTCAGGACTCTGAACTTGACCCTGAAAACAGAAAGCAATTTATTTTTTCTTTTAAGCAAATCAGCATTGTTCATCATTGGGGTCATTACTATGGGTTTTTGTCACCAACTACTTACCAGAATGAGAGAGTAAATACTACTAGAAGGAATTTTTGGCTGTAATTTAAAAAGGTCAGGGCCAAGTACCTCATAGGGACCCATTGCTGAAGCAAAGTGGCCGTATTTCAAAAAAAAAAAAAAAAAAAAGGCACTTCTGTGGATTAGAAAGTAATGAGCTGGAGGGAATGGTCATCTCACAAAATAACCACCTACTCCACACTGTAAAAATCTTAAGACTACTTTAGTTGACATTATTGAATGACAGTTTAAGTCTATATTACTAAGACTAAATTTTGTGGGGGAAAAAAAAAAAGCTTTGACAAGAAAAGACTGAGTTCTTTATTCACAAATGCATGTTGGAAGAAATACAGTATAACTGTGCAAAAAAAAAAAGGAATCAGGGTCTTTTTAGATAGGCTTATTAAAAATTTCTTGTACAATAATGTTAAAAAAAAATCAAAGTAAAGATACCTAAGGATTCCTATGGGATGTATGATAATACAGAAGCCTTTAGGATAGTGCTGTAAAACTGGTAGGACAAACTCTTCTTTTTAAAATGTCATGTAAAATTATATTTATGACAGCTCAAGAAAAATATCAGTTTTGAATTCACAGATGGGCAATGAACATCAGAAAGAATATTTTGAATCAGTAGACGGTGAAAAGAGTGAGATTATTTTTGTATGCAGTTGTATCACTTATCGAGGAGAGCAGTCCTGGAGATGTGATCTTAACTCCTTTGATGGCTGCTTCATCCATACTGTTGGGGACAACCTTTGCAACCTCATTTAGAATCAGGTTCACAACTCTTGTGTATGTGCACTCTGGTTGCCAAAAAATCTTGGCTGATGATTTTATCACAGCAGAGGTTCCATGTTGTTTCTGACATCTAAGTTCTAGAGTTTAGATTGATATTCGGAACTTCTGAGGACAATTTCCTTGTCTATTATAATAGAAAGGATATTATGAGTTGGTGACAGACTTCAAATGCACAAATATAATAAAAGAAATAGAAAAAATCTGCTAGTGTATAACTACTGTAGGGTTAGAAAATCTTCCCCCTCTCAGCACCTTCTGTCCCCACTCCCACTGTATTCTGATATGTAGAATATAAGGGCAAAGGATAGTTGAGCAGCTGTGCAGTTCACTATTTTTTTTTTCTATATTGCATACCTTGTGCTTTCCATTATCATTATATTTGCTTGTTCGTTTGTTTTTCCCATTTTGAATTACAGGACTTGCCTGTTGCAGCCAAGAGCGAGTAAACAGAGTTTGCAAAAACACACTTCCAGAAAGTGTGCATTGTTTTCTTTGTGCTATGATGGCTTACAGATTGTCAATCTGTTTGGGGTTCTTTTTTTTTTCGTCCTTTAAGGCCTGTTGTGTGACCATGCAGCAGAGCAGAGATGCGCTTGCTCTCTGAGATACCATTGAAGTATTTGTCCAAAAGTTCCAAGGTAGCAGGAAATATTTCTGCTTGCCCTATATGAACAATTTATCATATTAATCATTTACAAATAACCAGTGTTATACAAAGTTTTACCTTCAGCTTTTAAAAATTGTCATGCAGGAAAGGGTGTAGAAAAAGGAAGATACTGTTGTGTTTCCCCATTTGTATAAATACAAACTCTCTGTTTACAGCAAGTACAAGAAGACATGAATAAGCAGTTTTTTGATAACCTAGTAAGTTTTCTGAGGCGATCTCATTGTGAGTTCCGAGAAAAGGCAACAGAATGGACTTGTCGGACAAAATCCAGAGAAATCCCTACTGCAGCTCTTCTTTTAGGTAATTTTTTAAAAGATATTTTGTGTTATGTCCATCAGTTCTCTTCGAGTTGCTTAAAGTTGAAACATCAGCTTCAGAAACATTGATATAAGAGATTGGTGGGCTCAGAATAGGAAGCAGGATTTGATCTGCTTCTGTTTTGTCTCTGTGCATAATGGTGCTATAAGGGAACACTTTCCCTAAAGGGCTGCCTTAGGCAACTGGTAGTGATATATATATTTCATTTAGTATTAATGCATATGTCTAAACTTGTGCTGTGTCTTTTATTTTTCCTCGTACATGATTTTTGACTCCTTACTTGAATGTTTCTGGTATCTTCTGTTTTGTCTGCTGTTCAATTTATCATTGAGTGACTGTGGTCACAATCCACAGGAAAAGCATATTTAGTTTCTTTGTCTTCTAGGTGTAAATGTTACAGATCATGACTTGACATTTAAAAGCCTCTCAGAAGTCATTCAGAATAACATTACTCCTTATGTAGCCTCACTGCAAGCCAAAGATTGCCCAGGTAAATGCTCCAATAGCTTTGCTTCTTCATCTGAATATGATGTCAAGTAACTAGAAGTTCTAGCTTTTGTCGCTAAATCTAAGAATTTGAAGATGGAGGGATCCTGAAAACCTTCTGAAGATGTGCTCAGTTCCATATTTATGTAATAGCTATACCTACTGTATTTTAAGAGATGTTAAGATGTAAGAGATGTTTAAGAGATGGTTCTGTTTTAAAATAATGAAGATTGAAATACTACTTCATTTTAGTATAAATGTCAAGATCATGCGGCGTAATGTTGGTGCTGCTGATCACCTTGCCTTTTGTTTGACCAGACAATATATGGATGTATTCCGCTTTTTAAATGCTAACAGTGACTTTGTTTCAGGGAAGAAATAGATAGAATAACAGCTCTCCCAGCTTTTCCCTCCCCAGTTGCTTTTTATTATTTCAATATGATGCAAATCAGTCATGGTGGCATTCCCAGACCTCTGGATAGACCTTTTCATTTTTTGGGCACCTCTAATAGCATGTGGCTGGAGTCTAGGAAAGGTGAATGACCCACATTTTCTCCTGAATTGGTGCTGTCTTGGCAAATTGATAGGATTTTTTTAATTGCCTTTACAGCATGCATACTGGGAATACTTTCAAGGTACCTGGAGCATATAAGTGTTTTTGGGAGAGAAAGAGAATAAAAGTGAAAAATAAGAAGTAATAACTTGGGGGATTCTACAGAATGGGTTTGGAGAAGATTAACAATTCTAGATAACTAAGCAAATGTCTCTTCACTGTGTGTCTGCAAATGTGTTGTGAAGCCATTAAAAATCTGATGCAGAAGTTGATGGGGCAGTTGATGAACTGCTGTGTAGATGTGGACTCATCGGATGAGGAGGACTGTGCTCAGGTTTCCCAGAACAGAATCCGTTGTTCGATTACTTCTCTTATCAGCTGGTATGAGAATATAACAAAGGTATGGGAGTTTTTTTTTTGTATTGTTACTTTACAAAAGTGACCTTTAGATTTTTCTATAAAAGAAATTGAATAACTCAAGTTTATATGCGCAAAGAAATGTCAAAAGTAGCTTTTAATTTAATACTAAGAAACAACCGAGGTGCTTTCAATATAAGAAAAAATCTGTAGCAGGCTGGAGTTAATGTCTGAGATATGCATGTCTACTGTTCTGTCAGAATTCTGAAAAAAAATGAACAAAAAGAAATAAATAGCATTTTATGGTATGTTTCCATTGGAACCAGCAGCCTAAATGCAGGGTCAACATCCTGCCAAGTGCCAAGATGTTGTGTTTGTAAACACAAAACTTTAAGAACAGCCATTCAGGGGAAAGGCTCCATATTGCTATTAATGTGCCATATGTCATCTACAGCATGTACAATGTTGACAGGGAGTGAGAATGATTTCTAAATGTTTTTAAATATATATTTTTATGCAATAAAGCTAATGAATGCTGTTTGAGTTTTTTTTTCAATATCAAATAAAGATAGAACTATTTTTATGACTTGATTGGAGTAGTGTGCTGAAGAAAATAATCAATGCTTACTCTATATGCTAAGTACCATCATAGCAAAAAATCAGTTGTGTCGCTTTGGAGCATTATAATATTAATGTGGTTCGATTTTTTTTTTTTTTTTTTTTGTCTTCTGTTTTGTGGTGTATAACCAATGGCCTTAAAGAAAACAGATTCTGAAACTCCAAGCAGAAAAAGAACATCTTCTAGACACTTGCAGTTTCCTCCAGTTGTGGTCATCTTCAAAGATATGGAAAGTTTCACCACAAAAGTACTTCAAGACTTCATAGTCATCAGCAGGTAATGTGACCTGAGGTTTTGTTCTTCTGATCTTTTGCTCATTTTTCTAATTGCAATTATTTTGAAGTATAGCAGTGAGAGGACTCTGTCATTGGAGAACTGGGATTAATTTTGTTGCTGCTAAAGCTAACTTGGGACTTTGAAGCAGAGTGCTTGAGGGCAGGGTTGATCGATCGAGTGGTTTATTTAACTGTTTAGGTAAGATAATTTATTGGTACTAGTTTTTACAAAATTTGTGATTGTGAGTCTTTTTTGGTAGATCTTTTGTCTGTTGACATAAAGATATAAAGAGATGGAGATATATAAATCTTTTTTTTTTCTAGATCTGGTTATATTTTTGTACAACTATTCATGTAATGCTGCAGAAAGGCCACTTGAGAAGTTGAATAGCTTACAAAGTATACAGAATTTCAGAAAAATCTCTGGGCGATGTTGGCCAGGACCCGTAATAAAGAGCTGACCATTTCAAGCGCTCCTGTGCTTCTGTCTTTCCTCAGTTGTGTCTTCCTTTATATTCTCTCCAACTTACTAGTCGGGAACCCTGCTGTTCTCCAAAAAGAAGCCTTATACTTGGGCACCAAGTTGGCACTGGGGGTGCAGCAGGATCCATGCTGCAGTCACAGAGTTAATTCTGCTATGTGCTCTGAAACAAGGCCAGGAATTTTCTCTTCTGTGCAACCCACAATAAAAATCTTTTCTACTTTAAATTTGGCAAATGGATTATCTAGAGTACATTTTTAGTAGTAAAAAGAGATATTTACAAATATCTGGAAATAATTAGGCTGTAGGGCAGGAGAAAACAAGGTTTGAATTGTTTTTAAATGTTGTATTTTATTTTGCTTTTTGTGGCAAGGAAATATGCTTAGTCACAAGCATGTGGAAAATAGATGAAGTGTAGTTCAAGTCTGTCTCAGTCAATTATTTTAACATACACTTTTTAAATAGCCTATATCTGTTAAAGAAAAAAAGAAACCTCCAGAAGAATCAAGTGACTTGTAACTGAAGGTTTTCATAGTTAAACTTAGTTAACTTTAGTTAAAATAGAAGATGGATAGAACAGACGCTAGCCAGGCTTGCTTAGTACTTTGAAAAAAATGTTGGTGAAATTCCTAGAGAACAGATTTATTTCCTGCATTTCAGTGCAAAATATGTGCAATTTTAAATTATAAAGATGAAGTAAATAATATAAGAGGGTTTTTCCTGTTTTCTTCGTAGGACAGAAATCTTTCGTATTAAGGAAGATCTAGGAAGATCTTCCTTCTTTGGAGTTCTTCAAAACGCACCTGTGCCACATGCTCTGGGTGTCCCTACTGGAGCAGGGGGGTTGAACTAGATGATCTCTAGAAGTCCCTTCCAACCTCCCTCATTCTGTGAAGTTTGTTTCTCTTTTTCTGATGGAATTCTTTGAGGTTACCAACAGAGAATAGTAATAATATGTGAAATTTACTTTTTTTTTTTTTTCTGAAGTCTCTAGCAAGAATTTTTAAGGAGTTTAGAGATACGAAGTAATTATAGGAACTAAGTTGAAACAGTCAAAAATGGCTATGGTAAAAACATTCTTTCTAAGGAATATCCTAGAAGAGATTTAAGCTAGCAGAAGTTGTATTTCATTGAAACTCTTTAAAAAATGCTGGAAATACTGAAATTTGCATTAAGACATTGTATGGTGTGACAAATGAATGCAGCATTCGGTCCCGATTACTAGTTCTCAAAGCAAAAACTAGAATTATTTGAAGAGGAAGATTGAGTCTGGAAAAGTTTAAATATTCTATGTAAAAGAGGCAACATAGAACTTTAGAAGGTTTTTGCATCTCCTTTTCATTGAATAAATGATTGAAAAAATGTAAATATGGAGATGATTAGATGTTTATACTTAAAAGACTATTCTAAGATGTATTTTTAAAATTAATTTATAAGATTCAATTCTCTGAATAGGTTTTTTTTGTAAAATGTGTCTGAAGGAAAGATGTTTTTTTGCTACTCCCTAAAATTTGAATGTTAAAAGATAGTTTCATTTGTTTTTTTTTTCTGCTTTTGTGCTTTATATAGCTTCTGTTCTTCTTCATTTTACCCTAACTAAAAAATCGTTACTCCCAGCATTTCTTTTACCTTACCATTTTCTGCAACTAGGTTGATTGTCTGAGGTTCTTATTGCAGCATTGAGCTCAAAGTAATGTAACTATTACCTTTTTCTCTCTTCTCTGCATGGTCTAGTCAACATATCCATGAATTACCTATAATACTGATTTTTGGAATTGCTACATCTCCAATGATCATCCACAGTTTGCTTCCTCACTCTATTTCCTCTCTGCTGTGCATAGAACTTTTCCAGTCCCTTTCCTGCAAGGAGCACCTGTCTACTATAATTGACAAGGTAATTCCCTTGCTTAGAGAGGGAGGAGTGTGTGTATTCAAGAAAAATGTGCATGGGTGGCCTTTAAAAGTAGGTTTATTTATAGTTTTTGAAGTGGAATTTGTTTCCAACAGCTGTATATTCTGGATATTTTTACTCAAAACTGTGAAGTAACTTATTAACAGCAAGAGTTTCCTCTTCATGCACTGAGAAACACACCTGCTTTTATTTTTCATTTGCATTGACATATATGTCTATATATTGATATGGATGCCTATATATTTGAACAATTATACTTTGTCATTCCCACCTCTTCAGTTAAAGTGGTACTTTGATGTAAGCTTTACTGTATCCCAGAAGTGGATTGCTTTAAACATTAAAAAAAAAAAAAACCAAAACCAAACAAACAAAAAACAAACAAACAAACAAAAGGCACAGAAACAGTTCAGCCAGAATTCTGCTTCTGGTAAAAAATAGCAGATATCTGAATGATCAAGTAACATAGATACTGTACCCGCAGTGTGATTTTTGGTACACCTCTTTCTACAAGATTTCCAAATTCACTGTCATGTATGAAGACAGTAATAGGATTCCTACTGTTAGACAATTTTTGTTCTGCTGTTAATAACTTTAAAAGGAAACTCCAAAACAGAATTAAGTAAAATTAACTTCAAACACTGTATAATTAGTAAAGGCATTTTAAACAAAAATGTTTTGAAATAAGCTTAAATTTTATTGAACTAAACATTGTTTTTCTTATATATTAACGATTTATTTAGTATCTATTCAGTAGAATGTCAACACATACTGAAGGTTGTACCAGATTGCATGTATGAATTTTGCTGAATTTGAATCTGTGAAGGAATTTCTGCCATGACTATTTTTTGACCTTTTTTGTCTCCCTTAGCTACTTCTAACAACTCAATTTGCCTTTAAGCTGAGTGAGAAAGTTCTGCAGGTTCTCATCAACATATTCTTGTACCATGATTTCTCTGTCCAGAATTTTATCAAGGGATTTCAGGTAGGTAATGGTAGAAAGAACACAGATTGTGTTTGGTGGTGAGGGGAAGGGTGGTTAGTGGACACGGGAAGATTTCTTCCTTCCTATCCTTGCTGTAATTGAATTTGATGGAAAAGTGACATCTGAAAACAATTCAGGTCTGTGAACGGTACTGTTTCTGTATTAAAGTCTTGAAGGAAAACTTACAGGATAGGTTGTTAGCAGGTAAAAGTCAGCTTATTCTGTTAAAAAAAAAAAAAGTAGGAACACTTATTTTCTGTGGTTTGGTTTGTATTTTTTAACAACCCGAGCAGAGCTCCCCCAGCTGGATGTGTAGCATGTTGCTGCTTTGATTTTTGTGCCAGATCTTTGTTGAACTGAGTTTCTTAAGCTATGAGTAGCCTCTGCAGCAGTGTCTCTTCCCTGTTTTCCCACCTGATAATATGTGGCCTGGAAAGATGCCCCTGTTGTACTTCGCCCTGCAGGCAGAGCTCATTGATGGGTCCCTCTCATCTGAAAAGGTTGCCAGGGTTTTAATGACTCTCCATTCATGGATGTAAAACAAAAGCCCTGGCTCTGACAGCATGGGGCTGTCTGCTTGTGCATTGAACTACTCAACAAGGAAGTAATTTCAGAAGTTCAGAATTTGTTAGCAGTGCATAAGAGGTCAATATCTTATTTATGTGTGTGACGCACAAATTAAGAGTGACAATAAGTTTTCTGGCAGAAAGTTGCTTTCTGCTCTGATAGTGTTTGTTTTAACTTATTAGTGAGATATTGTGGGTTTGTTGGACTTTTTTTCCAAGTGAAGTTGGCAATAAAGCAAGTCTGTATGAGTGCAAAGACCTTAGCATTGATTTTTTTATAGATGAAATAAAAACTGAAATGAGGACGTGATAATTTGCTTTTGTGCTACAGTCACTTTTCATATCGTGAAAGATAGTCTTTCCTATTTGTGAATACTGGAACTGCATATATAATTAAAAATGCAGTATTCTTCATAAGTGAGTAAACAATAGCAACATATTGACAAATACTTTTAAGAGGGTAAAAAATGAGGCACTGAATAGTACATATAGAAGAAGAAAAGTATGTGACTATTTAGAAGTGAATAATCAGTATCCTTTAGTGACTGGTAGAATATCTGCAAATGGTAGTTAAGATTGTAGTTAAGAAATGCCATTGCTACTGTTGTATCATATACAGTTTAGTAACAGGAAAACTTTAAAGGGTAGATATGGCAAGGAAGATGGATTTTTATTAACACTGCTGGTTCTTGTTTTCTTTTTCAGCTCTGTATTGTGGAACACTTCTATTCCCAACCCCTTAGTGTACTGTGTTGTCAACTCTCAGAAGCTAAGAAGAGAGTAAATTCTTTATCACATAGTCAGTGTGAAAATATTCGAAGACTGCCATCTTTTAGAAGGTAAAGGGAGAAGTAAGTTTTTTTGAACGATCTCTGACAACTTTAAAAAAAATATAAAAAAAATCTCTAAATGTAACATGTTGGAAAATGTATATTAGTGCACATAGCATAAATAAATGTATTAAAATGACAACCCATCAAAATCTAAGTAATTTCAGGAATTCTTATTTGTCTACAGAATATAGCTTCTGTAGTGTGTAAATTGTTATATCACCTGCACTACTCCCACCCCATCCTTACCACAGAAACAGCCTATTCTGACAAATTGCCACAAATCACTTCTCAGTTTATTAATCTGACTTGTAGCGTATCTCTTGGGTTTTATTGTGACCTTGCAACTTGCTGGATCTTACTGTTCCTTTCTGAATCTTTCTGGGTAATCCTTACAGCAGCATAAACTTTTCAAATTTGTCAATCTTATATTTCTTAAGGGTACTTTATGTTATGATTTCTGGTTTTGTTTGTTTTCTTGTGATTAGGTATGTGGAAAGTCAGGAATCAGAGAAACAAATTGCCCTGCTGACATCAGATAACTTCTTAAAGGTAGGTAAAATTAAATAAAAAATCTTCAGAGAGAAAAAATAACTTGCAAAATTAGTAGTATCAACTTTTCTAGAATCAAGTTTTAGCTGTGTGTACAAGCATGACTCCTGTAAAAGAAGGCTTATTTATGGCCTGGTCTTTTAAGGTTTACTCTGACTTTCCAAGAAAGGTACTGAAGTGTTTGCAGAAAGTACTCTTGGAGGTTACTTCAGTAAGCTCTTAATTCTCAATACTCTCTGTTCAGTTTCGGATTGGAATCAGGACAGCCTAGGTGCACATTCACACTAGACAGTGTGTAGGATTAATATTTTATTATGTTAGATGTTTATATGAAGGCTTATAAGAGATTAAAGCCAGGCTACTAGTATTATGAACACTTCAGGAATTCACCATGCTGTGAAAGAAAGATCTGTTGGTTGTTTTCATGACCTGAACATACCCAGCAGAAACATCCCTTGGGATAAAGGTTTTCTGCTAACTCTTCATCTCAAATAGAGCTAGCCTGTCATGGCAAATTGCATTTTCAGAGATGAAACAAGAGAAAGTTGTACTGGCAGAGCTTCCTGGGCTGAAAGGTCTGCTCCAAGTATGAAGAACAACGTTAATGCTTAGAGAAGTTGGTAGCACACAAGTTTGCAGGTGTAGTGCAGTTGTATTAGTCAAATAGATCCTAAAACCATGCGTAAATCATCTCTGAGGTCTTTAATGGCAGTAATAGCTTAAGCTATTGCTCTTCCCATGCTGTCTAATTACACCTCAGCAGTATGTGCTGGCACAGCTGCATGTGTGGCTGTGCTGTGAATAGAGTCAAAAGAAGCCAAATTAATGTAACCTGACTGAAGAAGAAAAGACACAGGAATTCCTGCAAGAAGGCTCATCCTCTTCTGAAAGTATTAGAGTGGCTATTTAAAATTAGCAATACTGCTATTAGTTGGTTTGCTTGGTGTGTGTGTGTGTATGTGCGTGGAGAGAGTACTGGAAGAAATTCAGATAGTAAGTAAAGGCAGTATATGAAAATGCAAATACAAATGTACAGATTTGGTGAGAACTGTATCAAAGGAGTGAATGAGAAGGCTGTGCCTGTCCAGAAGAGATAAATGAGTTACAGGAAGGTGACAGATTTGCACAAAGTACAAGTAGTTTGAAGAAAATAAATTCTCCATCATCACAAGATGAGAGACACTGAATTAAATTGAAGTGATATTTAAAGTGAAGGATGCTATTTTTACACAACTCTTAAATAAGCTCTGAAAAATGTGCCATGTATGTAACTTACTAAAAATTATTTTCAAATGGATCAAGAAAGCAAATGCTGTTTGTATTAGTTTTTTTGAGAGAATGCTTTCTAGGAGCATTAAAAAGCAAATTCTGGTTCTGCGACTTGTGTATAGATGCAAGGTATTTGCTCTTGATTTCACCATCCACTGATGCAGGTGGTACTCCTCATTTTTAGATGTTGATACTGGCATCAATAGATTGTTCATCCGTTATACGTGTTGCACTGTCGTCTCTACAAACTTTTGTAAATTTTTATGGGTCTCTTGATAAAGATGACATAACCTGAGGGACAGCTAACTATGTTCATAGCTGCTAAGAGAGGTAGCTCCCAGCTACTGTTTTCCTTTTTTTTTTAGTTTTTTTTTTTAATTAAAAAAAAAAAGTTCAGTAGATGGACTGCTGTTGAGAGAAGATACAGACTTATGCCCTGTGTAGCTGAATATTGTTTAATTAATTTCTGTGTCGACTGGGGAGATGTCCAGCAACTGGTTGTGACTGTATGAAAGTGATTTTTTTGTTTTGTTTTTATTTCTATTCATGTAACAAAAGGAAAAAAAAAGGAAATTGAAAAAGGAATTGAAAAAAAGGATTTTTTTTTTCTGTTTATGGCTACTGGAAGCTTTACCCTATAAGTATGGCATATTTGTTTTTTCACTTGTGTGTATCTGTGCCAGCCTCGGATGCAAGGGATTCAAAGAGCTCTCTCTGGCTGCAGGGGTTTCAGTGCTCCAGCTGGAGGATATCTGGGGAGCTGACAGGTAGGAGGCTGCAAGGAGGGAGCAGAGCTGGGCCCCCAGGAGGAGGTGGCTGTGGAGCCAGCCCCCAGCCTGAGAGCCTCAGGGAAACTCGGCTGAATGGGAACAAAGTAAAGAGCTGCAGGAAGCTTGTAGTTTACTGCGGTCTTTGAGAGGGGATGAAGAAGCCTCTGCGGGGGCTTGACTTCCCCTGGGTGCCAGAGGAGAGTGGAGAATAATGAGAGTAGGGAGACCTTCTCGGGGACTCCTGAAAGACAGGGAGTCGCAGAAGGTTTTAAAACAGTTCCCCCAAGGACACCATTGCACTGCTCTGGAATGAAAGGGCTCCTTAAAATTCTCTTAACCTACAATTGTTTGAGGTTTTTCTTTCCCCTCTGGGAAGAGCTATGGATAGCTGAGCACAAGTAGTTTCAGTGCTCCAGTTCTCTAGTTTAGGAAATGTAACTCTTGGGTATAACTATATTCAAGACTTTCTTTAAATCAATATCCTGTTTTATTTGCCTTACCTTTATTGTATGTTTGCTTGGCCATCAAGAGATCATTACAGACCTTGTGATAGTAAGTTTTTACAGAGGCCAAAAAGTGCTGGTCTGTGGACTTCTAAAAGTCTTAGGACTTCTTAAAACAGAACGAAGGGGAGAAACTATATGCCTTACAACTTTATTTGGCATATTACACAGTCCTACTGCACATACATGCATGTATTTATGCACATATATATGCATGTATGAATTACCTGAGAAACAGGAAAAGGGATATACAATTGCTATAATGTGCTGGCTTTGGGAGAATGAGATTGCCTTGGCAGTGTTAAACAGAACTTGTTTTCTTCTTTTAGCTTTTTCATAGTGTGGGTAACTCCATCCCTCCCGCCTTCCTAATGATCCTGCTTAAAATTAAAATATGAACTCATGTATGTGTATCCTAAGATCTTGGAAGTCATTTAAATAAGCTGTATCAGTGAGCCTTAAATTTTGATGAATAAAAAGGCTATGGGGAGAAATATCTTTTAATATTCTAAATTGCCTCAGACTTTAACGTCCTGGAAAGCTCTCTGCAGAATTAAGTACCTCTGATACCTTCAATCTTTGCAGTCTGACTAACAATTTAAGTGATACTTACAGTTTTTCCATGTGTCCATGCTTTTTTTTTTTATAGACTGCAGACAGTACTCTTAACACTGGTGATTTAAATCGCAGAACACTAAGATGGATCTTCAGACTCATTTTAGGTACTTTGTGATAATTTTAAATAAATGAATATCAGAATTATTGAAAACAACTATCCTGTTACTATAGGAAGCAGTACAGAAGTTACTGGAAGACTTGCATGTTTACCACGAGAACTATGTGCCGGTTCTGAGGTGCCTTCATGTTTTCACATCTTCTCTTCCAAAGTATCCTTTGGGCAAACAGGTGAAGTATTGTTACTCCATTTCAGTGAAACAGAGATTTTTGTTTCAGTGTATTGGCTCTCTTTCTACTATTCTGCTGCTTGTCCCCTGCCTCCCAAGTAGAGGCAGGTGTATTCTTATTATGGATAAGAGAGCAGCAGGCAGTTTCTGCCGTGGCTTGGATCATACCTCGTTCACATTCAACTGCAAGGAATTTGTAGGAGGCAGCAGCTGCACAGATCAGCAAGAGTTTATGCAGGTTGACTCTCCCAGATCTGGAATTTTCTGTAGGCATTGCAGATTATGTACCCTGACTACCACCTATCAGCTTATTAGGCAAATTCAGATGAGAGTGAGATTTAGCAACCTTCTGTGCAGAATAAAATGATAAGAAGGGAACACTGATAATTGCTCTTGATAGCCAAATTGCTCTTAGGTCATTAAATCCACCTTCTTATGCTGAGCAATTTCTTCTTCCATTAGCAGAACAGTAAATTCTGTGCGTGCTCACTTGTCTGTTAATTTTCAATGTATTGCACACTGTTATTAGAGTTTGTCCCGAGTTGTAAAATCAGTGTGAACTGTGCCATAGTTGAGAATAAAACAGTATTTCAGTTGGGGCTTTTGATTGGAGATTCTTTCTGGCCTTTGAATTTCTCTTCCTCTGAGTCCTCGTTATTTGAAACCTGGTGCAGGGGAACACACTGAATCCAAACACATTTAGTGTCTTGCTGAACGGAGCTCTCGATGTTCTCAATTTCTATTGCAATCATTCTGCCTCTCTGGGAGGCAAGCTCCAAAGGAGTTGCCTATTACTTTGAAAAGCTTTTTGTTAAGAGTTGCCCATTGCATTGTTTGTAAAACTTCTCCTTTTTTCCCCTGCTGGGTAACAGATCAGGGAGCTGCACTGTGCATGTTTGGAAAGCAGAGTGTGGGAGACAGAGGACTATGAGTCATCTCTTCAGCTAGCAAGGTGATTTTTTTTTTCCTTTTCCATTTTGTTTTAATAGCATTGAAGGTGCATAAGAATATCAGTCATCTGTTCTTCTAGAACTTTGAAGTGAAAGCACTGTTCATTTGTAAGCTTTGCAGTTAATTGTAGGATTGTTTGCAATTATAGTTGAATGCTGTTTTTTTCTATTTCAACTCCTTTCGGTGGAACCCAACCAGATTCTAGTATCTCTTGTGCTTCTTTTCAATCCATTGAGATTACTTTGTGTGACTGGGAACATCAGCTGGACTTCTGCAACCTGCTTTAAAAAACAATTCTTAAGTGTCTTTTAAAATGTGATTGTGTTAGATCTTCTAGTACATATATTTTTGTTCTATCTTTTTATAAATTCTTTTTAGCAGTTTTTCAGTCAAGTTATGAGTTCTTGTTGGCCTATATTTTGCCCTCTTTTGAAAACTATAACCTGGTTCAAATGAATAGCTGAGGCCTTTCTTATTTTCATGTGCTTTTATTTTTTTTTCCCCCTGAAAACTCTCCTACCTTTATGTACCACAGAAGGGTAAATGGCTCCTGTTATTGTGAGCTTAAGACTTGAGGAGAACTTACACTGCTGTTACATGTCGGTGTTAAAATACGAAAGTCGGCTCAGCCAGTTTTCTTAATGGAAAACCCTTCAATTGTAATGTTACTTCTATAAACTTCTATACATGCCTTATCATGACAGATGACTATTTCATGCAGCCATTCAAGTAACAGTTTGGTTCTGGCACACAGTGCTGTTACCATAACTGCCTTTTCAGTCTCTAGGTGTGTGAGGTTTAATGTCTCTGACAGTGAAATTGGATGGAAAAAGAGAACATTTTGATGGAATATGGAGGATGACTTTCTGGGCTCATATACATAAAGAAACATAGTCCACAAACTGTATCTTTGCTGTCCTGAGTTGTTCTCCTGCACTGCTGCTTCACTATATATACATATATATTTTTTAACATTCATCCCTTTAAGGGGTTACGTTCCTGAGCTGTCATTTCTGCATCATTTCTTCCAAGTTCGTTCTTGCCTCTCATGAATCTAACACCCCTCGGTCACCCATCAGCCCTTGCCCACAAATGTGTCACCATGCTTTTCTGCACGGTCTGTTCTCCCATCCCTAACAACTCTGTTGCTTTTTCTCTCCTTTTGCTTCTCCTACATTTGATTAACTTCCTTTCAGCCTGAGCTCTTGTGCTTCTCCTATCTCAAGGTTAACACTGCCATTAACTTCTGGCTTGCCTCCGCCTTTATTCTGACTATCTGCTCGTCTCTCTTCTTCTCTGATACTGACTTGCCCTGCAGAGAACTTCTGGTAGAAAGACAGTGCTCAGGGTGATTTCTTTAATAGAGAACTCTTCCTCTCTCCTCATCAATTCTGTCTTTTTTTCTAATGAAATAACTCCTTCAGATGGTCCAGCTATGGGATTTCAGCTTCTGGATGTTCTGTTTCCCCTGACTCCCCCCTGCCAACTCTAACACACACTTTAGCTCCATTTTGCTTTTTGCTTGAACTTGTCTCTGCTTTCTATGTGTAGGATTTTGCTGCTATCCTTTAGAAGAAAGCTGATAAAATGACATTTTTCTCCTTCTATTCACAATCCTTTTTCCTTCCCCCTTTGCTCAGGTGAGTTACTATTTGTTAATACCTTTGCCTTCCAGTAGTCCCATGCCCCAGTGATACTCATTATGTTCATCCTTCCCTCACTTTTCTTTTGGATCCATTCTGAAGTCTATCGTTTTTTCTTTGTACTTAAGAAAAAAGAAAAGCTCCTCGAGGGCTCTTTAGTGCTCTTACAAATGTGTCATTACTGTTCAGAATCATGGTATTTATGGACTGAAAATCATGGCAAGCGTGTGTAAGGATTCCAGACTTGACACAGTGACCATAATTCTGGTGCTTGTTTATGGATATTTGTAAGGATTTATTTCGATAGCTTTTGAATGAAAATGCTGAGACTAAGGACTTCCTGGTGACTTTTATAAAAATGTTATGCTAAGCAATTAAAACTTAAGTAAAAGCTAATAGTTATTTTTATATTATTTAAAGGCAGAAGGGAATAACTTGTATTTTTAGGAGATTTCAAGAACAAGAATTTTGAATCTCAGAGTACAGAATTTTTTGAATGTATGAATTTATACTAATCCAGTTATCCATTTTCACCCATCTTCCTGGGAATTACAAACTGTACCATTCTCTCTGTCTTTTTTTTTTCTTTTTTCTGGAGGGGGAGATATGTGAGGAGGGTGTGGTGGTTGATTTGAACTGCAGCTTTGCTTTAAATTTTGTAGAGAAAGTGAAAAAAGCATTTACTTCTATGCAGGTTGTTCTTGCTTTTTTGTTAATGGCAGCAACTAAAAAATATTTCAGCAAGACTTAATGCTTGAAGAAATCTTGGAGGTTCTTTTCTTTAAAAGGAGGTTTTCAAATTACTCTTATTTTTTTTCCTGCTAAGCATTTCAAAAGATATTATACTTAATCTTCAGCCAACAATTATGTCTTTTAGGATGTTGAATAAGTCTGACTTGGTAACCATGCTTCAGAAATGTGTGGAGATTTTTGTGTCATCTTCTGGAAAAGACTTTGATAAGGTGGTAGAGAAGTTGAAGGACTTCTTAGCCCAGTTTCAGAAACTGGAAGGTAAGAGTGTGTCATCATACAACCCATTATAAAACATCTTTAAAACAAACTGCATCTAGTCAATGAATATCACTTTTACCCTATCAAAAAGTACATCACAAAATTAGGAAATGCATGCGTTATTTATTGTTATGGTAAATAGTTTGGGGTTTTTTCCTAGCACAAAAAACTAGCATGAGACGAGATAAGAAATTGGATAAATGTTACTAATTCTGTCATACATTATTTTTGAGAATTTTACCAGATACTGCAGTCATTTAAAAATATCTAATAAATAAAAATGAATCTTTAAATATTAACAGGAGCAGACCTTTGATATTGAATCAGTTGTCAGAGCTCTGTTGACATGCTGAGACTTGATAAGGCATTAGAGGGGATGAATTGGAAAATTTAAGAAAGTAGGTGAACAGCAGCCTGCCTCTTCCAGTGACTGGCTCACTGAAACTGCCATATTTATTTTGAAAGTGACTCCTTGGATTAAGAAGTGCTGCCCCACCTTCCTATTTTGAAAATAAAGTGGCTATCAGCTGGTCTGATTTGTGTGTGTTAATTTAAGTTCCTTGTTGGCTGGGATTGCTAGCCTATATTTAGACAAGTAGGCAATAAGCCACCAAATGCAGTCTGCTATTAAATATAGTCATGTAGCACTCTGGGGAAATGGAAGCTTATTTAGAAGAATTCATTAAAACTCAAATCACTACATAACTTCAGTAACAGAAGAAAGCAAGAGGAGTTTTATCCTGCCTAACAGCTATAGAATAAATGATAGCGTTACTTATCTGTAGCTGTAAATGGATCTAGTGATATCACCAGCACAGTGCAGGAATGTGGAGATTGCTTTGAGTAGGCTACACATATCAGCAAAGATGAAAAATCACAGTTCTGAAGGACCTGAACTATAATGGAAGGGCTTTTTTTTTTTTTTAATTAGTGACATGCAGAACTATAAAATAAAAAGCCACTATTTATTTAAAGTTAGGATTTTTAGGATGTTTGTTAAAGCAGAGAAGGCCAGATGAGTTCGTGGATGATTTCGCTCTGCTTTGAGGGACTTGAGAGTGTAATGAAAAAGTACAGATACATTTTAAATGAATAGATTGCTGAGTCAAGGGACTTCTTACTGTATGCTGCTGTTGTGTTGACCTTTAGTAAAAGTTTTCAGAAGTTTGTGGAAAAAAGTGTTGTCTATCAAAATTTCCTTCAGAATCCCTTAGAGTAAAGGGATAGTCCAGAATCTGCTTTTTAAACTTAATTTTTAAAAAAAGCCTTTCCAAGACTGCCTAGTGATTTTAAAGAGCTCAAAACATAGAGCTTTGGGGGAGCAAAATCACCTTAATAGACTTGTGTTGAATCTATTGCGAGCTGAAGGATTTGATTAACAACATCACAAGTTGCATAGATCGGTGTAATATTGGAGAGAGGAAAATTCTCTCTTTTGAAAATTTTAATGTGGATAATGTTATAATGTAATATCTTTAATTATTAAATCTTCATTATCCATTCATATTGACATCTTTAAATCCTTGTTTCAGTTCAGCACTGGAATTGCTCTGAGAGCAACAGATTTTTTTCTTTCGCAGCAGTGAATGTGTTGGTTTAAAAAAAAAAAAGAGGCTGTTATTAATAAAGATTTTTGCTGGAGGGTGTGTCTGTGTGTGTACGCATGCTGTTGACAACATCAAGTATTTGAGAATTGTGAACAGGAGCAAAAAAGATGTAATTTAAAGATGAGTTTTGGTTTAGCAGTGTCTATGAGCTTTAAGGGTGGACTTACTTCATATAGTGGACTAAAACATAACATTTTCTTATTTTTCAATAATATCTGTTTTTTTCCTGCATTTTTTCCGTCTAGATTTGGGAGTTTGGGAATTACTAAAACAAATCAAGGCTGGTCATAATAAAATAAGGATTGTGCTTCATTGAAGCTAGGCAACAGCTTGCAGTCCTGTGCGATTCATTGATATATTTTGAACTATCAATTATATAATAGAAAGGGATTGTTGTGTTGCCATTTTCTGCTAGATCTTTGCTGTTCACAATGAAATTGCAAGGATGATTTTCAGTGGTGAAGTCACCTGGATGCAGAGCACTAAACTGAAAATACCAGCTCACTTTGTACAAGTCAACAAGCGGCTTTCGGGTATTGGGAACGTTTCTGCTGCTCAGAGCTTGACCTGTGATCTGCAGGTGGACTCTCCACCTTGCTGTTATGCTCAAAAGTGAGGCAAGAAATCTAGTTACTTTGTGTGCTGATTGTGATTAGGAAATAGTCTTTATCACTCAGCTTTCATTTTTTTTTCTTTGCTTTCTTGTTTTTTTTATATATTTTTCATTTAAAATCACTAAGAATTGGTGTGGTAATTGACCACCAAACTGTATTACTAATCTGCAAATATACAAATGTTGAGAATGTGACCCAGGGTGACATAAGTAGAACTCAAGTGACATACAGGGCTAGCACTGGATCTCTGCTCATGTGTGAACTGCTTCGGTTAATTACTGCTGCTCTTGGTTTCTTTGGGGGAGGGGATGTTTATTTATTTTTAATAATCTATTATCTACTTAATAGTAGCCTGTGCTTGAATGTTCATCCTACGCAAAGAAGTAACTGAGTGCTTCTCCATTTCCCTGGGTTAATGGCTTATATAACTATTCAGAAAAGATTTATTCTTATCAAACATAAATTTAATTCTAATAGCAGGAGTTTGCCAAGAACAAGAGGAATCCATATCATCACAAAAGGAGCTCCAGAAGAAGACAGACCTGTATCACCTGCAGAAGGTGAGGCTTGGGTAGGCTCCACAGCTGTCCCTGCCGGACTTCTGAGTAAAGGATGTCTATAAGCAACTCATCCTTAAAATGACCGAACATATGGCGAGTGTGTACATCAGGCCCACCTGATGCATAGAAAATCATAGAAGATAACTGCAATGAAATAGGATTTCAGAATGTGAATTAGGAGTTTTTGATTTCTTTTTTCTTGGGTAACTTGGAAATTAGATATCCTGCTTAACTCTTATTTTTTCAAGCCAGAGGTTTGAAGAATTTCCCTAACTACCAGCTTGAGGACTGGATACACTGGCCTGAGTAGAAATAACTGCACAATCACAGCTTCTAACATCATCAGGGAAGATAGGCCAGCAAAAGCAATTGCTCGTATAAATATAGCTTGTGTTTTGCAAAGAATAACTACCTCCCATGTAGCTTTATGCACCACTTTCTTTTTTTTTCCAAGACCTTGCTGGAGTTGAAGGAATCAAGGAGATCTAAGAAAATGACAAAGTTTGAAATGCTTCGTTTTGAAGTTGTTGACTTTATAGACAGTCTTGTAAGGTAGGTGCTCCTGTTTTATATTCCTCCCTTAGTCTGATACTGCTCTGTAAGCTGCAACAGAAACTTTGTAAATGAGTTAACACAGGGAAGAAATCTCATCAAAATTTTCAGTCCTGTGAGTATGAAGTACACTTTTCTCCTTCCTATTCCTTCTTGAGTGAGATCTCTAAAAATAATAATTTCTCTTTCATGGATTAATACAAGCAACTGGCACATAAATTGACCTATTTATTTTGGCTACGAAATAAAGCTGAGGGAGGATTGAGTGTGTGTGGTGAAGCAAAGTCAGACTTTTTACCCTAATCTTTGCTGATCTCTTCTGCTTATGAAACTGTATAGATGTCAAGTGTGATAACCATTTTGGGAACTGTTTGAGCAAGCAAGGCAGAGCAGAATAGGATTTTTGAAGCAATTCTGCCAAAGACAATCTGGAAGACTTTGGCGAGAGGAGAGGGGAGATGAAGGCACGTCTTGGGGAGGCCTTGAAAGTGTGGAACAGAATGGGAAGCTAGAGGCAGAAAATAAGACAGAACCATGACTGTGCCAAGAAAATGCTTCAGATATGAAGACTAAGATGAGCAGAGACTCATCAGAAGACTTAAAGAAGTATAATATCTGTGGAGTAGAATAAATTACTAGAGTCACTGGCCTAAAAGTTGAATCCTTTAAAGACATTGATGATCAGTGACTTCTCTGCTTAGCAGTTCATGTTAGTGGTGCTAATCTCTTCAGGTTTATCTGCACTGGTTGAGAAACATAAGGTTGTTGCAGACTGATTTCCTTGGGTAAAGCTTGTGTCTTTTCTCTCTTTGCTCTCTCCCATCCCCCCTGTTGCTTTTTCAGAAATTACCTTGTCCCTGCAGACCACAAGACTCTGCATGAGATAATGTATTTCAACACAGCCAGTGCTGTGCGGGAGCACCTGAACGCTGCCCCGCGGATTGCCCTTCACACGGCTTTGAATAACCCCTACTGCTACTTGAAGGTGAGGAACAAGGGGTTGCTGGTGGCGCTGGGGCAGTGCCTGAGGGCTGCGCAGGAGCGTGATGTGCCTGTCTCAGTTTTGCTGTTTCATGAAGCTTGGCACACGGTCAGCTGCAGGGAACCAGCAAGTTGCTGTTGATAAGCAACTAGGGACTGCAAAGAGCTAGTCTGGCTGAAAGGAAGCAGCTGATTATGGAAAGCATTTTGGATGGGAAAGCTGTTTTCCAGAGCTTGCGCTAGCTGGGATCCTTGTAGACATAGCAGAAAAGCTTTTGTGTCTTCCATTATGACTGGGATCACTATGGAAAACAAGAAGAGTGTCAATGGCTCTTTCCAGGGACTTTAGCTGTACAGGACTGTTGTTTAGTCCTCGCTGTGTGGAGTTGCTGTATGGCACACACTCTGTTCAGGCAGAGTGGGAAACTTGCAGGAGACTAAATACAAGACTATTTATTAAATGAGGGTGTATTTTGTTGCAGGAGTGTGTGTGGGGAAAACGTTTTAATATCTGTGTATTGACCTCCAGTATTCTCTGAAGTTGATTTTCCTTTGTCATCCTGCACTTTGTTCTCTGACTTCTTTTAATGTGGCTTGGATGCTACCTGAGGAGGGGGTGGGGGTTTTGGGTGGTCTCTGACAGCAGCAGTACTGGCCAAGTACTTTGCAAGCATGTCAGTCTACGGGAGCCCAAGAAGTATTTTTCTGTGCAGTATCCATGACTTCTGCATGGCTCGTGCTTGCCTGGGTCGTGACCAGAGCATAGTTCTCCAGGGTGTTCCTAACAGAAGGGTGGTAGGGGCAAAAGACGATCTGCCTCAGTGAAGTACCAGCAAATGATTAATGACACAGTTCACTGCTTGGGGGAAACAGGTCCAGCCATTTACTTGGCAGCACATGAACAGGGATGATGCTGAAGGGAAATGTGCATGCAAAAAAGGCAGATGTGTATTTGTGGACTGTGTGAGTGGTGCCCTCACGTAGGGAGGTACTTCAGCTCCAGCTAGGAGCCCTGCTCCCCGCGAAGACCCAAAGCAGAGCCCCGAGCTGCAGCAGAGCTCACTCGCGGCGCTGCCTCCCTGTGGGGAGCCAATGTCCCATGCAGCGTCCATGGCCTGAGCCCTCCACCCCGGAGCAGCGCTCGCGTCCGTGCATGATTGCTGCCCACCAAGCCCTTCCAGGAGGAGGCAGCCGCGTTCCCGGGCTTGCTCCCGCAGCTCTAGTACCTATCTGGCCTCAGAGGCAAGGCAGGGTTAGGGAGCAGCACCATGAGGAGCCCCGGGCAGCTCGGACAACTCGCTGCCTCAGGAAGGGGCAAGGCCCGATCCCTCAGTCTGCCTTCCCTCCGTGTCTTGCTGGAGCCTCTGTTAAGCCAGTTCAGCTCGCTAATTGACAGGTAGGTTTTATTGCGTTGTTGTCGTCACTTTTGGAGCCTTATAGTGGGTAGGGAATAGTTTGTAAAATAAAATCTGAGATGAGGGAAGCAATTACACTTTTCAGCACGTGTTGCAGATCTTTCACTTCCTCTTTCCTTTTGCGGGGGAGGGAGACAACAGACTCTCCTGTCTGCTGTGTACTAAAAGCAGACAGCATCATGATCCGTTTCTTTTCTTGAAAACATAGAACAGAAGGACTAGCAAGAGAAATGCAAAAAGCTTAGGCAGAAAAGCTCTGCCACTACTGCAGAGAATGCTGAAAATGTAGAATAGGAAAAAAATGCTGATTGAGAAGCTTAAATAGTACAAAAGAAAACTAGGAGTGAATTAGCTTTTCTTTCCCCCCTCTTAAATTATTTTTTTCTGGTGACTGATGTTTTTTTTCTTGGCACCATCAACTTGCCATTAAATGCACAAACAGTAACTGGTTACAAAAATAGCTGTGAATTTCCTGAAGTGATGTGTTATCTAGCCCTAGAGATCGTTCAAGATGAAAAACTGTTCAAAACTTCTGCCTCTGTGTTCTCTTTCCCATCAGAATCAAGCTTCGAAGAGTGACGGAGGATCCATTTCCAATAAAGCCCCCGACGTCTGCATCGCGTACAAGCTGCACTTGGAGTGTGGCAGGTTGATCAACCTCGTTGACTGGCTGGAGGTACGTGGCAAGGCGCACTGCGGCTCTGCTGCTGCCAGGCCGCCGCTCCTGGCTCTTTGCTGCATCTCTGCTCCTCTTCGCCGCCCCTTAGGACAGGCAGCCGAAGTCGGTGCCCCCTGCGTGCAACACACGGTGCCTTCGCACCACCAGCCTTCGAGTCTGTGAGTCACTTATTACTGGTATTGTTACTCTGCAGTGAGAATCTGTGCTCTGCCTTGTATGTTGTGTTCAGCGCAGACCAGATTTTGTGCTTCACGAAGCTGCCCTTTTCCCTTTTACTTCAACTGTTGCGTGACAGTTCAGTGGAAAGAGGCAAGTGCTGCTGCTGCAGCGTGGGGCTCCTGGGCAGAATGCAGCTGCTAGGGAAGAGCGAGGTGAGGTGTTCTGGCCCAGCATCCTGCCTCTCACTGCGACCAAAACCAGAGTGTAAGAACAGGATGTGCAGATACGTAATACACTCTGCAAGTGCTCCTCAGCCACACGACTCTGTTAGCTCTAAAAATTATCAAACTGGAGTAGTCTCTCCACTTTGTAGCCCCAACTGGATTGCATGAGCAATTAACTTTTTAGCAACCCCAGCTAATTCCTTCCCCCTGTGGGAAGGAATTCTGTAGCTGAACTACATGCAGAGTGGAGGACACTCTCCTTTTCCTTATTCTAAAGCTGTTTTGTTGCTGCCTTCTTTGTGTCTTGTAAAAGAAAGCAGGCAGAAGATACTGCTACAGCCTCCTCATGTCACTCGCAATTTTATAGGCCTCTTCACAGACCGCTCACCATGTTAATTCCCCAGACTAAACACTCTGCCTTGGCAGATGTTTTTCAGCTCTGTACTCCTGAGAACTGGTCAGGGAACAAAACAGTACTGGCATTTAAAATGCAGACACACAAAACGGTCACCACGTGAGCCCTTCTGTTGCGAACGCCTGCCCTGACAGTACCCAGCCTTGCCTGCTCTTTTGCCTGCTGTTGAACTGAGGTTCTTGCGGAGCAACCGTCACCCGAGCATCTCCTTCCCCCCACGCGAGGGGATCAGCATTTTACATGCAGCTCTGTGCATAAAATGCATTAAACCTGTGCTGCTTTTCCCTTTCCAGGCCTTCTCAACTGTGGTGACGGCAGTTGAGGGACCAAATGGAGATGCAGCTGTCTCGGACCAAGTGGATGACGTTATCCAGTATCCTTCCTTTTTTTTTCTCTTAAATGGTATTTATTTTCATTCAAATGCTGACAGGATTAGTGAACTAGGATTTTTAAAATATCTCATTAGTGCATTAAGAACTAACTCCAGCAGTAATGATGTTGCCACAGAGAGGAGCTGAATACTTGTAGAAAAGGAAGTTTAACTACAGGAAGAGTATTTAGCATAGTATTTAATACTACATGGATAAAGCTATTTTTCCTTTAGTAGAAGGCCATTCATGTTTTGCAAGTTCCACTGGTAGTTACCCCAAAACTAAATTCTCTTTCACTGCCAGATATGCAGCTGTGTGTCAGGAATGCAGTGAGAGAGGTGCAGTAGTGAGTAAACAGAACATGGCAGTGTTGGTGAAACCTCTAAAAAATCTGTGTAATTCTCCTCCCCTTTTCTTGTCAAGGGCCTTGTGTTCAGGCAGCAGAAAAAAATACTGATTAGCTTGACTACTGGTGTTTCTGTAGGCTGCAGGCCCTGCTCTGCCATTGCATCTAATGTCTTATGTGCAGCAAGTCCCTGCCGTGACTTAAAACTCTTCCCTCCTGGAGAGAATGGTGTTACCCATTCCTGTGATTAAAATGCAGGTGCAGTTTCCTTTACTGAAGCCCCCAGTGCTCGTTTCATTCGAGCCGTTTCGGAACTGGAGCTCCTGGGCTTCATCAAGCCCAGCAAACAGAAAACGGATCACGTGGCACGGCTGACATGGGGAGGCTGTTAGGTGGCCAAGCCAAGGAAGGAGCCCACGGAGATGTTCCATGTGCTGCAAACTTCAGTAAATGGGTTCTTTATAACCTGGTGCAAGGGCTTTGTTCTTACTACATTAACTTCTGGTAACTCTAATTTTAACCCAGTATGCAAAGATGGCTGAATATTATAAGATGAAAGATTTGGTTGCCTTGATGAACCGTTAACAGAATGCCTTTTCTTTTTTTTTGATAAAACAGCCTTCATACATGATGTACTGCTCTTTTAATACACGTTTCAAATACTGCTTGCTCTACCAGTTTTAATCTTCTTTGATGTGTGATAGCTAAGACTATATCAATATCATGCAGGCTACCAAGCCAAAATGAGAACACTGGCTATGTAAGATAAATGATGAAGCAACACTGTTAATTTGTGCATAATCTGATGGGATTTGAGTCATCATTACAAAACGTCTTCTAGATCTTTGAATACCTAAAAATAAACCTGGTGGTGACCTGTGCTTAAAAAAGATGGTAAGTAAGTAGTGGCCATGTTCAGCGCAAGAGCACATTCTTCCACTCAGTGTTTTATACACAGACCAGCCTGCAGACCTCTGAAAGGCTTGTCATAAGGGGAAAGGAACAACCATTTTGGAGATGCAGATTTTGCTTCTGCTCTTATCAAAGGGTTTAATCTGTTCCCTTCTGTTCCCTTTTTAGAGAGAGTTAGTTTGTACCAGCCAAACTTGCTGCCCAGAGAATTTATGTCAGCACAGGCTAAATGAGAACATAGCACTTGAGCACTGGAAGAAGGTAGTAAAACGTGTATTGGTGATGCACAATAGGACAAGGGAAACAGGAGAACAAGGTAACTGGCGGTTGGCAGTGTTACAATGCTGCTTTTCTAGCAGCTCTTAAGTGGGGAAAAAAAAATGCTTTGCTGGACAGTCTTCTAAGCCCAGGAGGTGCTACTCCTTCTCCGCTCTCTGCCCAGCACAGTGCAAGCTCCACGTGCACAGGGCTGCTGCAGGAAGGAACCCCCCCACCTGAGCCAAGGACGCAGAACAGGGCTGAGCTGCAGCTTGGCTTTTAACCAGTCCTTTCAAAGCTTCACTGCAGTATTTACAGAGCAAACGTATTTATGTTGATGGCCTGATGTCCATGTTTCCTAAGCCTGGGAAAAGCTGCATTCCCTCCACAACCCCCTCTATCCTGCCATACTTTGATAAACTGCCTTGAGGGCTACGAGATGGGTTGCAGCTGTATGGGCACAAATACTAAGTCTGAACTTCTAACTGCAACCCTTTGTCCATCTGAGCAAAGGGCTCTGTTTCCTCTAGAAGACTGTTCACCTCCCCCAAACCCAGCCTGCCTCAGCTGAGAAAAAGAATGTGAGAGAGGAACTGGTTTCAGTGTGTTGTAGTCAGGTGGCACTAGACTCCAGCTGCTTCCTTGCACTGACCCAGCTGTCCTCAACTTCAGCCTTGCCCCTCATAAAACACAAAGAAAAGCACTATAGAAAACTACAGCCTGCTGCTCCAAAGGGTGAATCACTTTTTCAAAGCAAATGGCTGTAATGGGACAGGTGCAAGTCCCACTACAACAAGCCTAGAGCAGAACCTGACAGTACTTGGAGGAGCAGATGCAAGAAAGGCAAGGGGTTGAGAGATACCATCAGGTAAGATAAGGGCTTCAGTCATATTTTTGTCACGTATTTGTGAGTGCCCTAGTTGCAGCAGAGGTACTGGTTGGCAAAGACACATGAACATCTGCTGAGCTTAAGAAGGGACCCCGGTCCAAGTGCTGTAAAACAAATTAAGCATCAGAGGAAGATGAGAAGTTTATTGGCCTTGGTTTGTTGAGTGTCTCAACATACCCACTGCAAATAGTAGTGACAGGAGGTCACACAGGAGCAGAGCAACAGTCTGAGGATCCCAGGGAGGCATTTGCAAAAAATTTGTCTGTTCTAGGCACCAAGACAAGGGACTAAAAATCTCCAAGGACCGAGGCAGAGCCCTAACTAGGATACCTCCCTTGTAGCTGCTCATGGAACTCTTGCACTACATTATAGAGAGAGGAAAATGAGAAATTTCAGTATAGCTCCACAGCTCCTTCCTTTTCTGAACCTGACCTATTTATGGCGTAAATACAGCTGAAAAATCAAAGGAGGAGCAACCCAGCCCCCTGCCTCACTCTTCACCAAGGGGCACAGGCAGCCAAGTGCTCCACACACCTGTCCCCTTGGCCCTTCCTACACCCTGCAGACGAAAGATGAGCTAGTTTTCCAACTCTAAATTTTAGACCTTTTATGGGTAAAATATTTGGAAATATGAGGAGCAAGCCTCAATAGCACATGGCTTTTAAGCTATTAAAATGGGCAGATAGCATTAAAAATGAGTAAAATAAACAGTAACTGGCTTCCTCCCCCTCCCTCATTTAACCAGTAACATGAACGTTAAAGCTTAACATCATTTACACTTACTCCATGATCTGTGGTTTCTTGGGATCAAACCCTTAGTTCAGAACCTGGCACCTCATAAACTATACCCTATAATAAACATTTTACACTAGTATATTGCTTTAAGACAGCCATATAATTTGTTTTTCCTGAGCAAGGCGGGTAGGAGGGTGGAACAGCTAAAAATCAGGCAACAAAACTGCTTATAAATATTATATCTAATTTGCTATATTATATCTAATTTGCTTTCTGTTTAGAGATTGGAATTGGCTCAGTCCCAACTCCCCTGTCTCCAGTGTTCATGAGATGTGAACATGACAAAAAAGCTCCCCCAAATGCCTGAAAGCGTGCAAAGAGAAGCCTAGTTAGGCTTCTCAAGACCCCCATATTCCAAGTAAAACTACTGATAAAAATTGCACCTTAATAAGTTAGCTACAAATACACTGATTTACTGTATTACTACTATTTTGCTACTCTGAAACCTCTTTACAGTACTGTTTCAGAGACAAGATAAATATGAAAAAAATGAGGGAAGCTAGAGCAGCAGTGAAATCCAAGAAACCAGCTGCCTGTTCTGGAGCCAAACATTCTTCCTCACATTTTTCATCTCAGAATTTCAGAAGTGGTAAAAAAATGTTTAATTACTCCCAATGCAAAGGTCCTTGCGCCAATTCAGAACAAAACCCCAACCCTGTGTGCGTCACCGGCCTCATTCCACTTGCTCCCTGCTGTGGCTCGTGCAGCCAGTCCCTTGCACTGGCCCTTTGCAGCTGGAGGGAGCTGCCACAGAACCCGGCTTCCCACTGGCAGCTGCTCATGGGGTTGCTGCTTTGCAGAGCTGCCCACGGGCTGAGCGCAAACGCACGGCCCACGGGAGCGCTCAAGGCTACACTCTGCAACCTTGACATGTGCTGGAAGTTAGTTACACCCTTTCATACCTACTCGTAAGAATCAATGTGTGCAGGCCTGTCAATATGTATATGCTAGGCTGCTTTTAAAGTTCACAGTTAATAGATCTGCTGGAAAAAAAAAACAATTACATATTGATAGCTTAAAACTGGGTTAACCAAGATTTCAACTGCCACTTAATGGAGTAAAATCAACTATCCTTGACTCACTTGGCTTTTGGGCTAACTCCAGCTCCCTATAAATAGAAACAGTATTCTCAGTGTGGCCACCAAAAATACAGTGCAGAAGTTACTTAGCAAATCTTAGCCATTTCCACTTCACTCAACCCCCTCTGGAAAACCTTTGAAAATGCTCTCCAAAACATTTTTTCACCTCCAGCCTTCAAAGAATCCAAACTCCACATAATATTTTTGAGCAGTAGCTATACAGCAAACATTCTTCCTCTTAAAGAAAGAGTCAGCTATAGGAACAAGAAGACTTCTTTCACATAGAAGTCATCATGTC